>PVHP010000840.1:0-67342 GCA_004024765.1 Zapus hudsonius | reverse complement strand
TCAAATAAACCCATTCCTCTACAAGCCACTTTTGTTTGGGTTCTTTCTGCGCAGCAACTAGAAAGCTGACCGCAACAGGACCTCACATAATTAAAAAGCTTTTCTACAGCAAAAGACACTGTGAGCAGAGCAAAGAGGCAACCTACACAATGGGAGAAAATTTCTGCTAGCTGTACATCTGACAGAGGATTAATATCCAGGATCTACAAAGAATTCAAAAAACTCATAAGAAATCAAACAACCCAATCGAAAAATGGAGTACAGAACTGAATAGAGAGTTCTCAAAAGAAGAAACACAAATGATCTGTAAACATCTAAAAACATGTTCTACCTCCTTAGGAATCAGGGAAATGCAAATTAAAACTACTCAGAGATCCCATCTCACTCCTGTCAGAATGGCTACCACCAAGAATGACAAATGACAATAAATGCTGGCGAGGATATGGAAAAATAGGAATCCTTCTACACTGCTGGTGGGATTGTAAACTGGTACAGCCATTATGGAAAGCAGTGTGGAGGTTCCTGAGACAGCTAAAAATAGATTTACCATATGACCCAGATATACCACTCCTTGGCATATATCCTAAGGACTCCAGTTACTACCCTAGAGATACTTGCTCTTCCATGTTTATTGCAGCTCTATTTACAATAGCTAGGAAATGGAACCAGCCTAGATGTCCCTCAACTGATGAATGGATAATAAAGATGGGGTTCATTTATACAATGGACTTCTATTCAGCAGTAAAGGAAAATAATGAAATTTATAGGGAAATGGATGGATCTGGAAAGGATCATACTAAGTGAGGTAACTCAGGTCCAAAAAGCCAAACGCCACAAGTTCTCCCTCATAAAATGACACAGCCAGTGACCATAGATTGAAAAACTTCAGTGCCAGAGATGGGATATCTTCCAGTGAGTTGTTGGCCATGGAAGTTCCTGGCCCTTCAAAACATTATAGGCCATTGCCAAGGCTCTTGGCTGCTTACCAGAATGAGATGGTAAGACCTTCTTGCTCAAGACCACATATGCTTGGCGGCAGGTCACTGAGAAATAAACCTGGAGCTGAGCAGGAAACCTCCTCCCTGTTAACCAGCTGACAGAAAGCTGGTAAAAGCTATGGCTGCATGCAGCCCTAAGGAAGAGAGAAGTCATCAATAGTGGTGAACAACAGTGGACCTTGCAAGCCTTAAGACTGGCAGCCAGGTCAAATGAGCCAACTGGGGCAATAGTGGCATGTCTAGTGTGGGGGGAAACCAACTGCTCTCTAATTGGACTGGAAGACCAATCCACAGGAGGGAATACATGCCTGGTACAGAAGAACTAGTTAAAAGCCTATGGTGGGGAGGTCATGAGCCCTAAGGGAGTAACACTTGCTGTTGTCTGGCGAAATGCATATATTATGCCAACCAAACTGCCTTACAAGCACTTTTTAAAAATAAGCATACCCAAATAATAATGGCACTCTCACTCTTGGCTTGAGAAGCTTCTCTTTTTCAGATGGCAGTGACCACTGGGATAATGAAAAAGACACCATAGTGCTGAGAAGTAGCAGTGGAGTGTTCAGCACTAGGACATCTCTATCACAGTTCCCAAGGCTCAGGGTCTATTGTGGAAGAGGTGGCAGAAAGACTGTAAGAGCCAAAGGAAGGGTAGGACTGCTCACAATGCAAACTTCCAGATACAAAACAGCCTTGATATTCATGATTTTGCAGGAACCTGATAATATCTACACATAATGAGAAGAAAAGAGGATGACATCAAAACAAAACAGAGACTAATTGAGAAGGGGAAGAAATATGGGAGAGGGTGAGAGTGTGAGGGAGGGAGGGGGAGGGAATCATAGTGGTTTACGGTCTATAATTATGGAAGCTCTCAATAAAAAAGTTAAAAAAAAGAATAAAATTGGACTTTGACCAACTACCATTTTGAAAAATTAATGCAAAATGGATTAAAGACTAAATATAAGATCTAAATGGATAAAAATCTCTGAAGAAAAAAAGGGGGCAAGTCTTCATAACCTTGATTTTGCAATGGTTTTTTAGATATGACACCAAAATATATGTCACAAAAGAAAAAAATTATAGACTTCATGAAAATTATAAGCTTTTGTGTATTAAAAGAGAATAAAAAGACAAATGTGAGGAAATGTGTGAACATCACACATCTAATAATGCTCTAGTATGCAGAGTATGTACATAACTTCTATAACTCAGCAATGCACAGACAAAAATGAGGAATGGAGAAATGGCTCAGTGGTTCACAGTGCTTGCTTGCAAAGCCTGATGGCCTAGGTTTGATTCTCTAGTACCCATGTAAACCCAGAAATACAAATTGCACATGCATCTGAAATTTGTTTGCAGTGACAGGAGACCCTGGCACACCCATACTCTATCCTTCTCTCTTGCCCTCAAATAATTAAATTTATATGTGTGTGTGTGTGTGTGTGTGTGTGTGTGTGTGTGTGTGTATACATATATATATATATATATATATATATATATATATTTTTTTTTTTTTTTTTTTTTTTTTTTGTTTTTCAGGGTAGGATTTCACTCTAGCCCAAACTGACCTGGAATTCACTATGTACTCTCATGGTGGCCTCAAACTCACTGTGATTCTCCTACCTCTGCTCCCAAGTGCTGGGACTACAGGCATGCGTAAATAAAAATATTTTTAAAGAAGACAAATGACCCAAGAAAACAATTGGAAAAAATTTCAATAGATACTTCTCCAAAGATACGCAAATGGCCAACAAGCACATGAAAGAGGCTCACCATCATTAATCACTGGGAAATTCAAACAAGCCCAAAGTGAGATACCTCACATTCACTCAGTTGGCTATAATTATTTAAAATGAAAATAACTAGTATTAGAATAGAGGAAACAGGAACTTCTAAGAGTATAAAGAGCCACCACAGATAACAGTCTGATAGTTCCTCAAGATGTTAAATATAAAATTACAGTATGACTCAGAAATTCTCCTCCAAGTATTCAAACAAAAACTTGTACATATATATTTGTACTGGCATAATTCACAAGAATTTTTCAGAAAGTAGAACGAAATGTCCATCAACTGGTGGGTGAATAAACAAAATAAGGTCTGTCCATACAACTAAATTTTTAATCAAAATGCAACTGAATCATTCTGCCATAAAAAGAATAAAGTACTAACACAAGCTATAACAGATGAACATTAATAACACTGTACTTAATGAAACAAACAGTTACAAAAGAACACTTACTGTTGCTTCCTGGTTCACTGTGGAGTCCCCACATATGAGGATTGTGGTGGTTTGAATTTGAAATGTCCCCCATAGCCTTGCATGTGTGTGATTAAGCCTCACACTCAATCCCAAGATGGTAGAGCCTTTGGGAGGTGAAGCCTTGTTGGAGGTATGTCACTGGGCCTTGAGGTTTATTAGTCCAGCCCTACTGGGTGTGCACTAGCTAGCTCACTCTTGCTGCTATCTCCCAGCTGATAAGAAAAGATGTAATATTCAGCCTCTGTTATGCTATGCTTTGAAACCCTCAAACTGTAAAATAAAATGAGCCCTTTCCTTCAATAAGCTGCTTTTGATTGGGGGTTTTGCCCAGGCAATAAGAAGGTAACTGCAACAAGGATGAAGAACTATCTAGGGTCTCTAGTATAAAGGCATTGATCTCATTCATAAGGCTCCACCCCTATGATCTCACACTACTTAAAGGCTCCACTGTCTCACACCTCTATATAAGATGAGGCTCCAACTATGTACTGAGAGTGTACATAAGCATTCAGACAACAACAAATCTCTACCAAAAAATGAGAAACTGAGTTCCAGTTGGGTTCTTAGTGGGCAGCAGACCTGAAAATCACCAGGATCCATTTTTCTAGAATTGGAACAATATGATGCCATTGATTATAAGTAGATAAGAAACCATGTATTATAATTTAATAAATTCGATATGTTACCTCCTCGAGGAGAAGGAGAGTCATGGCCTCCGATGACCACAGAGATGCCTGAATCTTCCAGTTTTTCTTTCCAGTTCTCCATGATGGTCATAGACTTGTCCTGTAAGAGAGCCACTGCAGGTCAGAAACCTTCCCTCAAATGGGGTTTGTAGAGAGCTAAATCACCCAAAAGGAGGCCCATAAATACCTTGCTAGCATCATTAAAAACAGAGAGCTCCATGGTGCCTTCGAAGTCCTGCTGTAACACAGACCTCAAACACTCATCCAACCACTGTTCAGCGTTGTGTACTGGGAGAATAATAGACTGAAATTTAGAGAAATGGGTTAACAAACAACCATAAGGAACTGCATTCCCTCCCCACTGCTCTGATGTATCTTCAGTATCCATACTGTACTCATCCTGGAAGACAAAGCCTGGCCTACAGAAGGCTCAGACAGGCCTGCAGACAGGTCTTCAGATAAGACATGTCTGACAAAGCAAAGATGTCTACTCCTCCTCTCCAAGCTCTTCACATTATTTTGCTCCATAAAACTTATCATGTCTTAGGTTTCCCTGAACTTTCATATGCTCTTAAAGGGGGAAAATGCAAAAAGGATTAACATGTGGCCCAATTTAATGATAAATTCATATTTTTTAATCAAAATGCAGACGCATCATCATTCTGGTTAAACAGGCATCCCCACTCATGAGAACAACCCATCATGTGCTAGGTAGCAACCACGGCCTTAGAGAAATTGCATGAGCGAGCCCTTCATTCACCTGCATAGTTAACAAAGAGCCAAGCTGGGCCAAGAAGACATGTGGGGGCCCTTTCTCTTTGTTCAATACTTGGATTCATGTTCCAGTACTTTTTCTCAGAGAGTCCCACAAAGTCAGAAGTTTCTAAGAAGTATGGAATAAAATCAGTGAAACTTGATGGCCAACAGACCACTACAGGAAATGCCTTAATTTATTTATTTATGGCATTTTTCAAATATAGTATCTTTCTGTTGATTCCTATGTGCCCTCCAACCTTCCTTTCTTCTCCCCAATTCCCTCCTGTTTTTTTCTTCCTTATGTTTACATGTCACAAGCATTCTTTTATCCATCCCTTCTCCCTCTTCCAGTTCATCTCTTTATGCTCACTTTTGGTTGTAGTCTATGTTTTTTAAGAAGTCCTCTATACTTGTATTTATTTGTTTGTATTTGAGAGAAAGAGTGTATGGTTGTACCAGGGTCTCTTGCTGCTACAAATGGACTTAGACTCATGTACCACTTCTGTGTATGGCTTTACATGGATACTGGGAAATTGACCCCAGGCTGACAGGCTTTACAAACAAGCATCTTTAACTGCTGAGCCGTCTCCCAGCTCCTATGTTTATAGATTTATCCACACTTCTCCACCCCCACCAAATATACATACTTATAGATATAACAAGTGGCAGGTGAATAGTTAATAAAAATGTGGTACACAATGGAATTCTATTCAGCACTACAGAAAAAGGAAATTTTCAGGAAAATGAATGAATCTAGATAGAATCACATTAAGTGACTAAAACTCAGAAAGACCATGTTCTCTCTGATATGTGGGTCTTAACTTAGAATTGCCTTACTTTTATACATCAAGTAAGCAATAAAGGATAGCCACAGAATTTAGTCAGATGAGTTAGTGAAGTGGACAGGTTCCTGGACAAGAAATCAATGGACATATATAGACATATATGGACATGTGTTGTTTAGCTACATATAACATAGACAACATCTACAGAGATTTCTAAGATAACATCTACATATAGACAATATCTACACAGATCTCAATATAGATAGATATCTACACCTAATGCAGATAAAATCTAATAGATTTTATAGGTATCTACATATAATACAGATAATATCTAATAGGTCTCTATAGGTATCTACCTCTAATAGAGATAATATCTAATAGATCTTTATAGGTATCTACATCTAATACACCTACATGGCTCTTTGTAGATAACATCTACACATAATATAGATGTGATTTTTTTAAAAAAATTATTAAACCCAAATATGGTTATGAAAAGCTTACAAATAGTGAAGATACAATTTGCCAAGTTCTTTACAAATAAAACTTTTGAGAAGCTGATCCAAAAGTTATATTCCATCCTCTTGGTCCTTAAAACCAGTTCCCTAAAGATTTACTTACATTTTATTTATTTCCTTATTTTAGCTTTAAGGCCTTGTCCGTCCATGGTAAAGTACACCTCTGGACCTTTGAATTTCCTTTGTGAAGAAAAAGAGTCTCTTCACTTTTCTTAAGATCTACAAGGTAGACTGTGGAGATGTGTGTGGTGGCAAATGTCTGTAATCCCACGTGGGAAGTGAAGGCAAGAGGATTATTAGTTCAAGGTCATCCTCTGAGACTCAGGAAGTTGGGAGGCCAGCCCGAGCTACGCGTGACCTGTCTCCAAACATAACAACAAGATACGTGCATTTCCGTCAAAGATGGGCCTGCGCCCCGTTTAGCAAGACTGACACGCAATCTACAAGCTCCTCAGCACCGAACCGGTGCAGTCAGCCTAGCCCAGCAGGGGAGACGGGTGTGCCGAGCTGGCTTCCCGGAGCTCGGGTAGGAGCGCCCGCGGTCCGCCCGCAGCCTGGGAGGTTCCTGGCGGAGAAAACCAACCGGCCAGACGTGTGTGTCCGCGGAGGACCCTGAGCCCGAGGAAGGTGAGCGCCCAGAGACCCGGGGAGACCCGCAAGGGGAGGCCCGCGGGGGTGAAGAAGGGAGGGGACGAGGGCGAGGCCCTGCCGCCCCGGTCGCACCTACCACCTGGGCCGGCGGGCCGCGGACGGCGGGGTCGCAGGGACGCTGCATGACCCAGACCTGGCGGGACGCGCGCTCTTCCCGCCCTCGGCGGAGGCGGGACGCGTAGCTGCGCCAGGCTCCGCCCACCAGGATGGACGTGTCTGTGAGCCAATAGAACGCAGCTCGCGCTCCTCCGGCCCCGGGCTGGTGTCGCTTCGCCAAGCGGAAGTGGCTTCGGGGCGGTCCCGCCCCCGGCCGCGGAGGAGCGCGGCCCCGCGCGGCAGGCTCCCTTCCCGGTGCTTGGCCTGCGGAGCTTCCCGGCCTCACCTTGGTGAAGGGTGATCGATTGAGGGAGGAAAACGAGTGTTGTGAGAATACTTCATGCAGGGTCTCTCCTGAGAGCCGTCATCCTTTGCCCGAAGGTGGTAACTTAAAAATCCAAACGGCAATAGGTTTCAAAAACACCAGGCAACACTTTATTCAGAAGCGTGTTTGAGCTGAACATGGAGGGCGAGGAAAGCTGGACGCGGAGGGTCGCCTGTCTGGGCCGAGGCTCTGGAGAAGCCGGCAGGGAACAGGTTTGGGGACTGAAGCCATGGCTTTCATGCCACTCAGATGCACGGAGCCTGGGACTGCCAGGGAGTGGGGCACTGCAGAAAGCGCTCTATGAATGGAGCTGGGTCTCCTGGCTGCGGAAAAGGCTTAGACAGAGGCCACAAAAGGGCAGGCAACCTGTGGGGTCCCCTGATCGAACGAGAGAAGTCGGTAAGACACTGAGTTTGCTGGATTGAGAGCACAGTCTTGAATCAGAAGAGAGGAGCAGGGATGAAGGATGAGAAGTTACAGGCACCTCAAGGGTGATACAAAACTTTCTGGTACTGTGGTCTTGTTGCGTGGACAGTTGCTTAAATTCTAACTGCTGCAAATACAGAATGCTGGCTATGTTCAGAGGGAGGTCTCAGTGCTGAGCATGTGGCAGGGAAGGGCAGCTGCTGTGATTGTTGCATACCCCCAACCCTAGCCTGACCCCCAAGGGATGGTGTGAATGAGGTACATAGGTCATAGGTTAGTGCCTTCCACAGAAGCTTAAGTGAGGGCTGGAGAGATGGCTCAGCGGTTAAGGCACTTGCCTCCAGTGCCTAAGGCCCCAGGTTCAATTCCCCAGGACCCACATACACCAGATCCACAAGGTGGTGGCCCTGGTTCTCTTTCTCTCTCTGTATCTGTCTGCTTGAAAATGAATAAATAAAATGTTTAAAAAAAAAAGAAGCTTAAGTGAGCCCTGTTGCATCTGGTATGTGAGGATATTTGGGAAGTGCTATCCATGAGGAAGTTACCCTCATCAAATAGAATATGCTGACCTCTTGATCATACTCTTCTGAGAAACTTGTACAATTATAGTTTACTCAGCCTAAAGTATTCTGCTAGAGCAGTCTAAAGATGCCTGACTTACAAATTCAGAGCTGCATAGTAGCTCCCATGATGCTGATACAAAAGGCAAAGGCTCTTTGCAGGTAGCATGACGTAGGGTTACTGAACCCAAGTGAGAATCTGCCATGGATACTATCAGCAAAGGCCGAGCTGAAGCTTGAAAGGCAAAGCCCAACGGGCTGTCATGACAGTCCAAGCCTTAAGACCTCCGATATCCTTTCCCAGCTTCCAAATGGGATAGACATCAACCAAACTCCAGCTTGACTTCCCCTGTCAGGGGTGTGGCTGGAGGGCAGCAGTGCCTAGACTTTGGGGAACTGTGCATGGTGACCAGCACACCCTTAAGAACTCTCCAGTCCTCCGGGAGAAAACAGGCTGCTGCTACACAAGGTACCCTCTTCTCTACTGTGTTACTGTTTTAAAGGCTGGTTGTACCTTGCTCTTCAGATTTAATACCTGTGGCTCAGTCATGCTTTTTAGAATTGTAATCTAAAGGACAGAGGTCTGGCGTAGACATGATCCTACAGATCCTATCTTAGGACATGCTTCTAGAATCCAAGCCTGAGGATTAGAGTTGCCGCAAGGCAACCCTGTGATGTATTTGGAGAATGATTCCTGTGTGGTGTGTGCCTGACTCAGAGTACCAAACCCATCACTGCCCTACAGCAGAGGGTCAGACTATTCAGGAGAATAAGGTTTGCAGCACCTTGGGAAAGCAGGTGAGTGGGGATAACTGGCTGCCCCTCTACCTCTGATGTCCATTTTTCCTTTGAACACTGTTCCACCTCAGCCGTTCTCTTTGAGAGTGACTACTTTCAGCTCCAAAGGGAAGATATTACTGGAGCCCATCAACGCTTCCCATTCCCTAGCAAATCATCGGTCTAGATAGCCCCTGTGCTATTTGGGTCCTGACCGCCCTGGACCATACATCATCATTTCTGAGGAGGTGGCTTTCTTCTCACATGGCACTGCTGAAAGCCACAGGCAGCTGTTTGAGGAGGGTGCAGGAGTTCCCTGGGCCACGGGTAGTTCCTGAGAAAGGAAAGTCAAGCCTGTGATGTGGCTCCTGTACTCTAATGCTGACAGTCTACAGACACCTGAAATTGTGTCTCATGGCAGAATGATGAGGCTGCCCGGTAAAGCTCCCTGGGGGCATCAAGACCCCACCCGGAGCCACAGCCTGACCTCCTTCCCCAGACCCGCTGCAGGAAGGGATGCGGCTGTTATGACAGGAAACATTTAATGAGCAAAGGCAGGCATTCTGGGTTGATTCCATGTCAGTATCAAGCATCATGTATTTGTCTTGGCCTAGATCCCCACCAGCACAGAAAGCAGAGCCTGAGTCAGGGGTTTGTACATTGGGTGCTTCTGTTTTCAGGAAGCTGGAGAGGCGATGATGACACCAAGACGGAGAGGAAGACAGGACATATGCACTCCAATGGAGTCCACACAAGAGCTGGACCCCAATCCTTTCCTAGTCCCTGGAGAATTATCCACCTGAACAAATAAACTGGAAGCCCTGAGTCTGAGGCTGGGCTGTCCCTCTTCTGGCCAGTGAAGGATTCACAGGTGTACTAAGTTCTGGGCAACCTCTGGAAGCAGGATGAAGACATGGAGGTTGGGTGGACCTGGCTGAGCTGAGGAATGAAGGAAAGGAAAAAAAAATAGAAGTAGCTTGACCTTCAATGGGCAGTTCAAGCAAAAGGAACTACCTTGTTGTACACATAGCACTTGAAGGTGGTTCAGAGGTATCAAAATCCAGCTGCCCCTCTTGTTGTAGGATAATTCAGGGGTGGATGCCAGAAGATTTCAGAGCTGCATCTGGGTATGGTACAGCAAGTAAATTATCTGGCTGACTTGGGCAGCCTGTCAAATGAAGGGATGGGGCAGCCTGTGCAGAACAGTTCTGTTAAGTGAGACATTTTTCTCCCTCTGGAGGGAAGCAGCAATGCTGCTAACATGGCTCTCAAAGTTGGTGATATTAAGGAGCTACTAGCCTCTACTCCAGACAAAACTTCTCACTAAGGACAACCACCTCAAGGGTTTTCCTGAGTTCATGGAAGGAAGATATTTGCTGAGAAGCAAGCTTCAGGATTGAACAACTTGCAGTTCTACTATACAGGACAATGCTAAGTCGTATTCATCACAATCTTCTTTGGTCCATAGTTGTGCTGGGCCCACAGGAGAGGATGCCTCTGGACAGGAGCCTGGGATAGGGAGTGAAGCCAAGGGCTCAGAGCCACACGGGGACTTGCCTCTCAGCTCTGCCTTGTCCTGGCCAAGTGACCCTGGAGCAACTCAGCCACTGTGCCTATGTGAACATGTGTACCTCATTGTGAATTGGGCTTCTCATTCATTGTTTGAATAAAAGCTAAATAGGTTGATTTTAGTAGATGATATACTTGGTCACCACAGTGCATGGCATAGTCCTCACTGCAGGGGGGCAAACTGTGAGACACTAGCTTTGTACCCACTGTTCTGCCCCTTTATCTTCTTCTTGAGCTTAGCTGTGGGTCTTCTTAAACCCACATCACACAATTTTATGTTGTCCTCAGTAGTCATGTCACCAAAGAGAGGGCAAGTGTCACAGTGATCACCTGAATCTCAAACATTCCTGCGTATCCACTCTAGGACAGACAAGCTCCATTCGTGGGAAGCAGGAATGAAGGACCCTAGAGCAGTTTCCAAACCACTAGTGTCACAGGGTCAATGAAGTGGGCCACAATTTGATTGCTCTGTAGTATAAAATGAATTTATTCCTGTGGCCACTGCCACAGTTTGAAAGGAAAGATGGGCTGCAGTTATGACATTGGGTAGAGGATGCTGTTCCATGGGAATTCCTACAAACACAAAGGGATCACATCAGTTTGGAGGTATGAGAGTGCAGCCCAAACCCCAAAGAACAAACTCAGCTATCCAGCCACAAAGGATGTAGGGAGAACTCAGGCTCACCTGCAAGTCTCTGGGTTAACCAAAGAGGAGCTATGCTATATGGTTACTCTAGGCCACATGTTTTCTGGGCATGGCCACCTCTGGGTCTTTCCTGCCTTTTACTTCCTCTCTACAGTGTCCAGGGACATCTTTCCAGAGTGAAAATCAAATTCAGCTCCACTCAGATGACAGCTGTCTGTGACACCTGCCCCTTTGGGAAAGTGTGGTTGCCTCCCCCCCTTTGTGAGCTGTTGTGAGCCATCCTGACTCTACCCCTCCCAGTCCCCACTGCTTGCTCATCCTTCTGCAGGAAGTCCTTCTGTTAAGTGCCCTCCAACACTGTCTCTAAACTGCTTGCTTAGTGGGGGCAGGGACAGGGTCTTTTTTGTGCACTGCCAAGTCCCTGTAGCTGGCAGAAACCAGCAATCACGTGAGCTGGTTGCTGATGCAGGGCCAGGAAGCTGGGGCCAGGAAGCATCACGGGCAGCAGGATGAGGAGGGGTTAGCTCCTCAAGATAGATCATGAAACATTTGAGACTTAGCTCCTCAAGAGCTAGGAGTAATCTCATGTCTGAGAGGACATTTGTAGGTAATGGCTCCAGGTGGCTCCAAACCTAGGCAATTCTGGCCATGTTAGCATAGTTGGAGAGGTCATGAGTCCCCTCTTTACCAAGGAACTTATCTGCTGCTATATTAGCTCCATGAAAGCTTTGCTGGCATGTGGCTATGATAACATATCACATGATGCACGTAACACAATTTCAGGTTGTCCTTAATGGTTATGTCACCAAAGAGAGGGCAGAATGAACAAATAGACAAATCTAAAAAATAAGATTGTGTATATTTCTAAGTCCAGCTAGAGACAATGTTATCAAAATCACTCAAATTGTCCAAAGTGCTTTTTGGTATAGAAATTGCCCAGGTCTTTACACTGGTTTGTATTATCTGATTGTTTTAATCAGCATGGATGGTAAAACTAGGAAGTAATCTTAGCTCTCCCAGAGCTAAGACAAAGCTTAGATCTCTGATTTGTGACGGCTACAGGCCAGTGGCCCCTTACCTGGGCAACATCTTCACACATTTTGCTGGGTGGCTGAGCATGTCAGATGCTAAATAAGTCCACACTTGTATGGCTTTCTGACTTCCCTTTGGCCCATACTGTCTCCTCTTGGGGGAACCTGCATTGGAGGCTGGGTAGGATTTCATCTCCCCACTGGACAAATGAATGGAGTAACCTTGAGGCTGGGACTCCCTCTTGTTCCTCAGATGGCCAATTGTGCACATCAGCATTGCAGGTTTGCCTTTCCTAGTAGGTGAACTTTTCAGCTGACCCTCTGCTAGGGAGTTTAACTTTGTTTCTTTCCAAACTAAAATTTTCAAATTTTACTAGAATAGGTGGAACCATAAAGAAATAGGAATAAATTAACTTTTTAAAATAAACACTCAGATACCAGAATGTCTCAGAGCATGTGTGTCAAGGATGCCTAATTACTGCTATACTTTGCAAATTGAACACACATAAGAATAAAAAGTAGTAACTTGCAACACTGGGCACTACCAGATGGGAAGAAAGGAAGGTTTGTTCTTAAACACTGGCTCCTGCCAGTCTGTCTGGGTTTGAAGATTTGTGCTCCTACCAGCCATTCAACAAACTACAAGTCTGTAGCCAATGGATCTGTTTGTTTTATGCCTACCTGTCTTAGTCTGTTTTCTGTGGCTGCAATAAGGCCACAAACTGGAAGATTTATAAGTAAATAAAATTTATTTGACCCATAGCTCTGGAGGCTGACTAAATCTAAGGACATGATGTCAGCATCTGAAGACTTGTGTTGCCAGATAGATGACCTGGTGAATATATCACATAGTAAGAGGAAGAGAACATGTTGCTTGTTAGGGACCGTCTCCTCTTTTCCCTTCCCCTTCCTCCTTTTTCTTCTTTGTCTTTATCATCCGTTATGTTGCCCAGGCTGAATTTGAACTTATGACTCAAATGATCTCCCACCTCAGCTTTCCAAGTAGCTGAGACTACAAACATGTGCCACTACACCTAGCTTCCTGTAAATAACTAACGCCATTGTTGTGGGCTAAATCGGATGACTGTATCTAATTCTAATAGTCACTAGAAGGTCCTGCCTGCAGCAGTAGGCATGGACTCAACAGTGCTGACTATAGCACCATAGGAGTTCTTTTCAGACACCAATATTCAGGTAAAGCCAAGATTCTTGACTTTCAGCACAGAAAAGAATTTTAGGACAAGTCAATAGGAAGAAAACTTGGGTTTTGTTAAGAAAATATTTTATTTATTCATTTTCAAGCAGAGAGAGAGAGAGAGAGAGCGCTCACCAGGGCCACCACCTTGTGGGTCTGGCATATGTGGGTCCTGGGGAATTGAACCCGGGGTCTTAGGCACTGGAGGCAAGTGCCTTAACCGCTGAGCCATCTCTCCAGCCCTTAAGAAAATATTTTACTGTTAGGAGACTAAAGAAGAACTTTTCTTTAGTAAATGAGATCACAGGGTAGTTTCTGAGGTGCACTATACAGGTGTACAGGTTGATTAGATAGAAACAGGTCAAAAGGTCAAGCAAATCCATCCTATATGTAGGATACAAGAAAGTCAAGACATGTTTTGACTATAAAGATTGTTCATTATCTTCTTCGCGAATCTCTTTTTATAGAGGTTTTAAAAATATTTGCTTATTTATTTGCAAAGAGAGAGAGAGACTGTGCACGCCTGGGCCTCTTGCCACTACAAACCCCAGAAGCATGTGCCACTTTGTGCAGATATCTGGCTTTATGTGGGTACAAGGGAATCAAACCTGTGCCTGCAGGTTTTTTGAGCAAGCACCTTTAATCACTGAGCCATCTCTCCAGCCCCTTTGTGAATTTCTTGATTCTCAGTCAGCAGGGGCAAGGGGATCCTTTCCTTTCTGTATCTCCTTTATCTTCCCTGACTTTCTATCCTGCCTCAGCCACACCTCCAAATACCATCAACATATTTGTGGTATTGGAGATCAAGTTTCTAACACATGAGGGACACTACCCATACCAGATTGGCTGAGGGACAAATTGACATTTCTTCTAAGCTTTGCAGATGTGCAAAAGTCTATAAATATGGAGGTATAAAAATTGAAGGATTGGGGCTGGAGAGATGGCTCAGCGGTTAAGGCACTTGTCTCCAGTGCCTGAGGCCCAGGGTTCAATTCCCCAGGTCCCACATAAGCCAGGGCCTCTCTCTCTCTCTCTCTCTCTCTCTCTCTCTCTCTCTCTCTCTCTCTTTCTCTCTCTCTTTCTCTCTCTCCTTGAAAATGAATAAATAATGAATAAATAAAATATTTTTTAAAAAATTGAAGGATTGACAATAAACTTCAAGATTCAAGGTCTCCTGGGGCTAGAATGGGATTTGGGTTCTGTGCTGAGCCTGATGCATTTGCAGAAGATCCTGGAGGAGGCTGAGTGGGACCTTCTCAGAGCTGGGTGGGGCCCTTGGAACAGCCCACAGACAATTGTAGGGTTTCTCAGAAACTTGGCTGTTTTCCCTCCCCCAGGGGAGATGCAAGACACTGGTTCTACTGCAGATAGGCTGCTGCCCTCCCAGGACCTAAGGACCTTTCAAGTTATAGTCTCTCTGAATACTGAGAGGAGGAGGGTGCCAGATCAGCCTGCAACAAGAGGCCTCCAGGTCAATGCAGGCTTGCCAGCCCCTAGTCTGCTTGCTGCCTGTGGGTTTGGTTAACTCCTTTCCCCTTTGCTTAGTATATAATCTCAGAATAGTGCAGAAAGAGGGAGGAATCAGAGGGTTCAAGATTCACAGGGAGTTTGGGCAGCTTGAAAAACAACTTCTGGAAGCCTGGTGGTGTCATGAACTCCATGCCTGTGAGCCTCCAGGGTCCTTGTGGTTCTGTTTGACTTTTGTTACAATTTAGGGGGGAGGGAGAGACTCCCACACAACCTGTTTTCAGGATCACAGGAATCAGGGAGACAAACTCTTTCTATTTTATTCTTAGGGACACAGCAAAGGATACAGGTAAACAGCTCGATGATGAGATACGTGTGATGAGGCCTGAGCATTCAGAGTGCAGGGCTGACTGTCCCGGTGGAGTTGGGATACACCACCCTCTGGTGCCATAACTTATCCACCAACCCAACTCTCTGAGGCTCATTGATTAGGGGTCCCTCATTAAACAAACAGAAAATCCTTCTGCTGCCTCAGAAATCCCAAAAGGTTTTAGAGCTCTGAATCAGGAACTGGAACAAAGACCCAAATACATAGTTCTTATTATGTCACACAGGTGTCCAAGAGCCTTGGCCACCCAGGGAGATTGTACTACTTAACATGTCTTCGCATAACATGAGGGGCAGTGAGACATGGACCCCAGACCATTTGTCACCAACATTGCCTTGCACACCTAATCCTCCTTGAGGACTCCGAAGTTGTGGGTGCCTCGCTTTATTAGTCACTCCATCATGAATTAGGTTCCACCTCAATGGACTGTGATCCAGGCTCATCCACTGTGAAGAGCACCGAATTTAGCCTCCAACCCCACACATCCCACCACCTTGAAATGTCACCCAGCTATCACCTTCCCATAATGGGACTTCAAGACACCCTAGTATATACCTTTGTATTTTCTATACTGATGGTACATTGCTTTTGTAACAGGGACAGCCATGTTTCAGTCTCAGACCTTGCAATTCAGCCAACTTTGCCTCCTTGCCCAAACCATATAGCAGAGGAGGTGTGAGGGGACAAACATGCTTCTGGGAACTCCCCACCTAGGACCCAGCAGAGTCCTGGGGTGGGGCTGGTCCAAATCCAGTGTGAGCCTTCAGGGTGAACTGAACTCTTGGGCTACTTCTCCTGTGGAGAGGGTGACAGTGAAGACCATGGGCTTCAAGCAGAGGTGGCACCTTGTGTGCTGGCCCACGGTGTACATAATATGGATACAGACTGTCGGTTGGCTTCCTTCTCTGGATTGCAAGCTGGATGGACTCTTCAGTACTGAACCCTCATGAAAAACAGTGAGAGCTGGAGTGCCTGGGTGTGGTGTCCAACTGAGTCAGCACCCAGGCTAGGCTTTCCTGGTAACTGCCTCTCCTCTAGGGTTGTTTCCTTGCTGTGGACACCAAAATCCCATGGCTTATGCCTTGCTGGCCTCCCTGACCACCAGGAACAAGGGCCCAGGCTTGGGGTGGGATGGGAATTAGGCCTTCTGGGAGCCTCACCTCCCTGATCTGGTTGCACTCAGTTCTACTTGTGTCTTGTTGCCAGAGTATTTGTGTCTTCCCTCCACGCATGAGTGAGGGCCCATGACTGAAAACTAATATTAATCTTTTTGGGAATGAAGTGGGCTTAAATCGGATTGGATCTAAAATGACAAGACAGACCAGAGAGATGGCTTAGCAGTTAAAGGTGCTTGCTTGCAAAGTCTGGGTTCGATTTTCCAGTACCCACATAAGACCAGATGTACAAATGGAACATTCATCTGGAGTTTATTTGCAGGAGCAAGAAGCCCTGGCATGCCTCTTTCTTCTTTCTCCCACCCTCAAATAAACATGTAAAAATAGAATATCAAGACCTGGTAGGCCTAGGATGGAAGTTTCTGAGGGCCATAACCCTTAAGGGAGACTCAGCTATTTTTTCATTCTGAGGTTTTGTACTTCCTGCCTGGATGTTTTTGGAAGTACAGGAAACACATGAGGTTTAGCTGAGGGAAAGTGCTTCCCGAAACCCAAGCCTTCCACAGGGGAGTATGCTCTGAAGATTTGGTTCCATCCACTGTAATCCTCATAAGAGGTATCTTTCCAGTTCTCCTTTTCCAGAGAAAGATATCCTCAAAGTTTATCTAAGATTGTGACTTTAGAATGAGAAATAGTCAAAGATGCTTATAATTTATGGAAGTCATATCAGGGCATAAGTGAAGCCCAGTCAGCTGGAACACAGTCTGTGACATGGGACAGGATCACTATCCCAACAATGGCAGGGCCTGTGGTGGCCCAGCCCACCTTGCTGGTGCTGGCATGGGGTCATGCTGGGATCTTTGAGGGTCAGTCTGTCCTGAGAAAGCACTGGAAACTTCCACCCTGCAAAACTAACATGACTCATCCTGAACTGAGGTTGGGGCTAAGGCTGTCTTTCCTCTCCTTTGTATACCTAGCATGCATCTGGCACATGCTTGCCATGCCAGTTTGTCTGGTCCCTTTGGCTCATCCTCCAAATCATGGGTGGAAACAGAAGTTCAGGACTGGAGTTTCCCCAAGCTGGGCCTTGAGCATAGAACCTGCCAGGACACTCCAACTGGTATTCATCCCCTTTAGAGTGATATTCAAGAGAATGTGGCCATATGGCCTAAGCCACAGAAAGTAAGGTTCAGATGTCCAGTGTCAAGGTAACATTGTGGAAGATACCCTCTCCCAAGACACCTTGGAGGATATGTCTTTCTGGTCAGGGTCTGGTGGCAAATGCTGGTAATGGTTGAGCCCTCCAATGGGAAGAGCTTGCTTGGTGCTACTACCTTTTGCCTTGGGAGCTGCCTTCTGGTGCACAGAGCAGACACAGAGAGAATGGGGAAGGTGGGAAGTGGCATGGCAGACAGGGATAGAATGACACAGACCCAGCCCATCTGGTTAGCACTGCCCTGACCACTGACCTGAGGACTATAATTTGGCCTTTCGCTTCTCAGCTCAGCTTGAGCTATGATGACGACCATTATAGGATGGAGTTTGTGAGGCTGTGGGGCTAATAGGACCTTGAAACACTGAGAAGGATCAGGATGGGATGGTGAGGGTGGACAGGGCTGGGAGGTGGCGAGGAAAGTGACCTGGGGATTCTGGGTATGCTGGTCACTCAGGAAATGGCAGCACTCTGTCCACCCTCAAAGGACTTCAAAAAAGTGAGAAATGATGACATTTAAAAGTGCCCACAGAAAGGTTTCCAGTTGCAACTTTTGCTCCTTCCTCCTAACTGGGGCCATCCTGTGCCTTGGCAGGCAGACCATGGAACACGAACCCATGCTACCCAACCCCCAAACCTGCACTGTGCTTTTGGTTTAAAAGCCAGATGCTGGCCCACATGCCAGCACCGGGATGCCTATCAGCGCTCTGCAGTTTGTTCTGGAAGTTAGAGTTGAATCAGACCACCATGGACCAAATACCATACAGAACTTTAACTATGCAGACACACACGCAACACTCAGGAACACACCAACCATGGGGCCATTAGAAGGCTATGGGAAAATCATTTCTTTCCACACTTTTAGATCAGTTGCCCTTTTTTGTCATAGCATAGTTTATAGATAAGAAGTATGCCTTACACACACCAGTTATCTCTCTAGACTCCTTACTTTTTCTACCTTGTTTCCTTTATGACACACACAGAGACTGGTAAGAGGCCACTGATTCAAGGGGATAGGTGGGAAGGTAGATACCAGATTTCAGAAGGTGTTTGAGACAGGATACTGAACACTGGGCCCTACAGAGGGAAAAAAGACTCTAGATGGAGGTGAGGGACTGGCCATTCCTTCTGGCCATTTCTAGTAGTCACAGCCACTGTGAGGTGACAGGCCAGGGAGGCTAAGTTCAGAGCAGGGCAGTGGAGAGGTTGAGGAAAAGTGTCTTTGCTCAAAATCTCAAAAGAAATGGAAGTTTCTTTCTGAGTAGGTCAAGCCTTCCCCTTCCTTCTCCTCCCCTTGCACTTGGATATTATTAGTCTACTTTGGTAGAAAACAAGTGATGGTTGATGGTACTCCCAAATGGCTCATATCTGTGGTGAACATTTGTCAAATATCCGTATCTGGAAGCCTCCTCAGCAACACCCCAAGCCTGAGCCTAGACCTGGCCCCGAGGCTGCAGTTGTCTTCTTTGTCAATTAATGTCCCCCTAGAATCCAGAATAATCTGTCTCTCTTCTTCATCCCACGCCTTCCATTCTTTTAAAATAGTTTGTTTTCTTATCATAATCAAAATATAATCACTATAGAAAATTAGAGGACATATTACAGATCACCACATAGTCCTACCACCCAGCCAATTTGGAGAGACTCAGTTCAAGCATTGATGGATGTTTTTATTTCCCTGCTAATAACACTTGCCCCCTCCACATGGGTGTGTGATGATTTTCCTGAGTCAAGTAACCCAGAAGTCTCTCTCAACTAGGATAGGCCTCCTTTTCACCCCCCCCAAAACACTCCTAGGAACAGCTCCTTCAGGCAGTCTACAAGAGTGCATTAGCCAACACTGACCACCCTAGGTGGATCAAAGACCAGCTGCACATGACGTTGAAGTTGAGGAATGGCTTGGGTCCTGGATGGCTTTGTCTAGCTCCCACCCAGGCTAGACAAGGTGAAGCATCTATGGAGTAAGTAGGCTGTAGGATGGGGTGTAAAGGGTAAGGGACCAGCTACTGTAAAGAGTTGCTGCCTTGAGCCTGGTTCTCTTTCTTAAAGCTGAAGTGACAGCTAGAAGCTCAGTCCACCATCCTAGGCCCATGAAGGGTTCCTCTGAGGCGTCTCAATTCTAGAAGCTTTCATGAGGCACAGCAGTGGCTTTAGGGATGCAAGACTCTAACAATGGGAAAAACAGGGAAGAGTTGAAATCAGGACTTGGATGCCTTGTTTGGAGCCAGTGTGGCCCCACACTGCAGCAAGGGGTTTTAGTAACTAGCATGTGGGCTGAAGGGTCCCTTTATCCCTGAATAGGGAGATGCTGAGGAAGGGGCTACTTACCTTCAGCTTTGTAGCCCTGAGAGTACCCTACAAGACATCCTTACTCTTGTGCCACTCCTGAAGGCTTCGTAAGTATGCATTTCCCCAGTCCCAAGCAGCAGGAGGGCTATGTGAGGGCCAGTATCATCCCTGCCCATCTTGCTTAGGTACAGTTTGATAGCATTAGACCATCCCTGTGTCCTGCCATCCTCTCTTCCTCACAGTATCTGCCCCACCCATCCTTCACCTCTAGGGGTCTTGTACAGTTCTAACAGTTCCCTTCTGGTGGACACTGTGAAGGGGATATTGTCCACTGCTATGTATGTAACTGAGCCTCTGGATGCTCTCTTCATGCCCAGTCCTGTAGTTGCCCTCCCCTGAATCCAGAAGCTTCAGAAACACAGGAGTGCACACAAGAGACATGTTAATATGATGGGGACAGAAGACCTGGCCCATCTAATGACCTCTGAGCCTGGCTTCACCTTTGTTTCTTGGTTTAGGGTGGAACTATCTGCCTAGTGGAAACTTTGGGGCATGTTTTAGGTTTTGGGCTCCTGCCTTCTTTCCTGCCTCAAATGTACCTAGCAAGAGGCCCTGCCTTGGGGTGACCCCCTCACAACTTTCACTGCCCCATAATTGTAGGCCTGACTCTTAGCCCCTCCAGTTGGGGGCAGCCCTGAACACTCCCAATCTAGTTCCTCATCTGAAGATATGAGTGGAGTCAGGTCCCACTGACAGCCTCTTGGTGAAGCAGGTGTTTATAGCTGCCCCTGCCTGTTATGCTGAGTTACTGAGGTGAAGGCAGCCATTCTCTTTTAGAGAAGGCCTGCCCTGAGCCTAGAGAAGCGAGTCCAGGCTGACTGGGCAGTTTCTGGGTGGTGACTATCCACTGACCACCTTCCCTGTATACAGGCAGCTTTCTATTGTGATTCAGATAAGGCTGTACCAACATGTGCACAGTGACCAGTCCAATGGGACTTGATTCCCAGCATGGGTGCTGCAGTCTGTGTTAAACCTTGGTGGGACAGGGCTTCTGGTTTAGCAGAGGTTAATAAGGCCCTGTCTCCTGCAGGATGGCACCAGGCCTAGAACACAGTCTCTCCTCCCCAGCCATTTACAGGCTCTACTGGGGTCTGAAGGTACCTTCCTGTTCAGGAAGCTAGACACCACTAACACAGAGGGGGATGAATCTTCATCTTAGCTATGAATTCATAGGAAAGGAAGGGTTTCTAGTGGGTGGTAACCTTCTATTATGTATCTGGAGTCACCTTATTCTGCAGGGTGATCACAGGTAGACCAGGCAGAAATGCCTTCTGGGTTTCAGATGCAGATAGAGTGCCTACCTGGATCACACAAGGCAATACCTGCCCAAGATGGTCCTCAGCCAAGTGCTGGGCTCCCATGTCTGTTGTGATCCCTCAGTGAGGAGCCTACTGCACTATGGCCTTCCACGTGGTCAGCGGAGACCCAGTAACACTAGCATGCATACCATACTGAAGTGGGGAGGTGGTGTCTCTGTGTGCAGTTCTTTGGCTGTGCCCCGGCACTGTGAGACCAAGTCCTTCATCCTTGTAGACAGTGTTCTTCATGGGGTGTTTAGGGCTCAGCTTCTGTGACCCCATATGGTTTGGAGAATGTGTCTCTGTGTGTGTGGACAAAACAGGCACAACCTTCAACCTTGGGGAGTTGAAGAGAGTATCAACTACTATGAATTTTCTGATGTTTTAGGCACACACATGGAGCATTCAGGTGATGGCTGCATTGTACACCCTTCTTTCAGACAGAGGAAGGCTGATTCCTTCGAGGCATTTTTGTTTTGGTCTCTAGAATGGGAGAGTAGAACCCGTGACTGGGCTCTTGAGTGATCACAGACCCATGTGCATTGGCCAGCTGGCCAGACCCTGGATTTTGACCACTGTCATAAGTTTCATCATGTTCCACCTTGTTCTCTGAGTTTCTCACCGTCTTTCTCTTTTGTCCAAACGTCCTCAGTTTCTCCAGGCCAGGAGCCCACATGAGCATCCTATGTTTGGGGGTGGGGAGAAGGGCATGCCTTGCCCTTCAGTTCCAGCCTGTGCACTCAGTTTCTCTTTACCTTCTTCTGGAAGAACTACTTGGTCCCCAGCTTCACAGATAACTGCTGGGATATATCAGCTGCTCCAAGTCGGAGACCCCAGTGCTTAGTCCCACTTGGGCAAGACCTGTGGACAGCCTGGTTCTCTATCACAGATCCCTTGGTCCTGGCCTCTGCACACATCTGATAGGCCACCATCTAAGGTCCACCTGCATGTCACACTGATACCTCTATATATGAATTCACTTTTGCTGTAATTGAACGCCCTCTGTCGTAGTCAGACACATGCCACTGGGATGAATCTCCTAACCAGGCACAGTTTATGGGAGGAAAGGATTTATTGAAGCTAAAGATCAAGGGGAAGATCCATTATGGTGAAAGAGGATCTCCGCCCCCACTTCACAGGTCCAAGCAGAGAGTGAAACCCATCACCAGCACCACACACACAACAAACAAACAGGCAGGAGCAAAGGGAGAGAAATTTTCTTCCCCTTTATATAGCCTTAGGGTGGGGTCTTGAAACCCTATCCCAGATTTGTTAGCCTCCTGAGTCTCAGGAATTTTCTTCCTGTACTGCCCTCCCAGGAAGGGATGTTCATTTCTAGCTTCTCTGAGGCTCTTTATATCCTACCCCCTACTGAGAGGCTGCCTTCCTGTGAACATCTTCAGAGACCCATCCAAGATAATTAAAAAGATCAAGTTTGTGGGACCCTGCAAAGAGGCATGGAGGATAGGGTTTTGCTGAGACTGGAAGGCGTCCGGGACTGTCTCCTTCTGTTAAGGAAGTCGAGTCAAGTCTGAGACCCCGATAAATCTCAAGCATATCCTGGACCCTCCAGCCTCCAGGCAGGCAACAGCTGTGCCCTGAGATAAGCAGGTAATTCAAGGTCTAAACTCACTCCATCTGTAATAACAAACCTAAACAATAACAGTTTCTCTGCAGCCATCACCATTATAGAATGTCTAGAGTCATGAAGCCCCCTCAACTTATCTATGCAAACGAGGCATCCACAGGGTACTGGCCCCTGCCAATCCACTCATGAGACGCCCACAGACTATCCTGCTCCTACCAATCCCCTTGCTGCCTATGCTCCTACCTCTGCCTTTTCCTCTAAATAAACAACTTTTATCTATACAATAAACAAGAACTGTCCACTGCCGCGTTCTCCCGGGTGGCTATGCCCATAGGCCTACCACTGTCCCAAGACTGCTGCCCACCCAGCTCCGTGGATAAACCGGGGTGGGTGTTAGTGTACAATGGCCTCCAAAGTAATCAACGGACTACACAAGTTGACAACAAAACCTAGCCATCACTACCTCCTTAAGCCACTTTCTCCCTGTGAGATCTGCCTCAAGGGAATCCAAGTGCCCAGTAGTAGAGTCAGTGCAGTTTGCTACCCCCAAGTCTGTATTCTATCAGTCTCCACACAGAAGTGCCTGCACTGTTGTGCCCCAAAGGGGTGGAATGGGCACCACCCAGAGTTACATACTAGCAAGAGTTTTCCTGGACTCCAGTCTCCGGCTATGGAGCTCAGGCCCTAGCTCTGTGGACTCAAGAGAGGCCCTTGGTTCCAGCCAAGATGGCTACGACTCTTCTTCCCACTTTTCTCTGACTCAGACAGCAAAACCTGCTGGTAAATAGGGGGAGCTAGGTGAAGGTTGCTGGGTTGAGGTTGGCCGGGCTGTTTCATGTTGTAATTATATGTCACTCATTGAAGTTGCTAAATGTTAAATTACAAGCGTTGGTTCTCCATGCATCATTTGACCACAATTATAATTATGTCCTTACAATAAGGTCAGCAAAGTAACCTCAGAGGGGGACACTGGTTGCAGATGACTTGGGGGTCAGGGCTGAGTAGGGCATTGGGACAGGTGTACTCTCATGGACACCAAAGGCAAAGTAGGGCTATGACTGGCCAACCTTCTTAATGATTTCAAATATAAGAGAGTAAACTATATGTTTGGGGAAAGTGAACTTTTTCTGGAAGCATCCAGGTCACAGGTGATTCTTCAGTGAGGGGCTTCAGTAGATGGCCACTTTGGATAACCAAACAGCCATTATTAATACACATTTGAAACCTCAAGACCAAGCAAAACCTACAAGTGTTTTCAGTCTGTTGGGCTGTGTCAGTGCTGGAGGCCATCTCTCCCTACTGTGGGGTGGGGTGTTGGAGCCTTTTCCTGGGTTTAGCTTGTGAACTGGTCCCTTCCCAGTCATCTTGGAATAATAAACCCAAGATGAAGGCACTGGCAAGCCCCTGTGGGTCCTTGGTCAACCTGCCAGGACCTAGGGGTAGAAGGGGATGGGGGCTGGAAGATAGACTCAGATAGCCTTGATCTACCTCATCTTCCTTCCCCAAGGGACCCTGTCTTTGAACGTGTTTTGTTTGCAGATGGCTTTACTGAATGTGCAGGAGAGTGGTCAACAGAGGTGTCAGGAGGCCCTGAGGGGTCTCTGTGCACAAACCTCTTAAGGAGCCAGCAGAGTGCAGCAACCCAGTGGGAACTAGTTCTGCTGCCCTGTCCCCACCCTGGCTGGCTGATGAGCCAGGGAGGTGGGAATCTGAGAATACCTGTTTCAGGGATTCTAGGGAAGGATCCTGGAAGACTGGGACAACCTCCTTAATGCCCTATGGGTATTCTTCCAAGATTGCTGCTAGGTAAGTGTTCATTCTTACCCTATTTTTGTTTTTTAATTCAATTTCATCTTTATAGGCTTACATAGAAACTGGACAGAATTTTCCCTGTGATTAACATCTTATCTTATGCACATGTGCAGTCAATGAACTGATATTGATAACATCATTAACTAAAGACCAGAATCCACATTCTGGTTCACTGTATGTTGTGCTATATATGATCTACTGGTTTTGAGAAGTGCACATAGCTCTGTATCCACCATCTTATGATCCTAGTGTCAGGGCTTCATTCCCTGGGATGGAACCAGCATTGGCCCACGGGACACCCTGGGCAAGTGACTCATTAGCTCTCAGTGTCTACATTGGACACTGCTCCTACCCCGTCCATGGCATGATGAGTGCATTTTGACAAGCCTTGCAGCCCTTCCAAGGTGTATGGGGCCTGATGAATTGTGTGTAAATGGTGTATTCAACCCTGCAGACCCCTGAGTAAGAAGCACTTCTGTCCAGAAAATGGCTGCAGTTTGCAATGTGTGATAAGCAGCCTGATGGTTTCACCTGGCCATCTGGGTCTCACATCAGTTCTACAACTTCCAACCTGCAGTGATGGGAACAGGGCCTGTACTCTGGATAGAAGGTGTGTTGGTAAAGCAGCCTCCAAGCACTGACCAAGGACTTGTATCTCAGGTTGACATTACTTTATGTGCCAGTTAAGGTCCCAGCTCCAGGTCTTCGGATAGGTAGAAAGCCCTGCTTAGTTCTAGAACTTCTCTAGCTGATCCTTAAACCTCAGACCCTTCACCTTTTCTTGGCTTTCCTGAGTGGCCTTGGTTCCATGTGTGCTGCTGATTGTTCCTCACCCCTGAAGACTCAGAATTCCATCTCTCTCCTGGCCCCCAGTACAGTCACCACCCTCTTATCATGGAATGGTACATCTTACAATCTCCCACCTCAACCGGTCATTTGAAATTCCTCCTCAAATATATCCAGGCTGCAAAAGAAATGCTAACACAAGACCAAGTTTCTCCATTGCTGGATGCTCTTTGGGGCTTTGGAGCTCAGATCAGAAAGCAGGGCAGCCCAGAGTTCCAGCTATTCCTTTCCTCATCATGTCCCCTCCCTGCTTTCTCTGAAATAATCTCCGAGCCAGGGTGAGTGACTCTCTCCTTTCCTATTCCCATCCTGCTGGGACTGCTGTGCCCATATTTCCTCCACTGATTCTGCCACCTAGAGAAGGAAGATGCTGGAAGAACAATCTTCAGTTGTGTCCTGCCAGAACTGAGCTCTCAGATGACGATTTTGTGTTGGGGAAGAGGAGGATTTGGCAATGTCTGGAGACAGTTTGTGTTGTGAAACCTGTGTTTGTGTGTGTGTCTACTGATGTCTAGAATAAGGACCAAGATGCATCTCACACTGCGCAGGATAGTCCCTATTGTAAAGAATCATCCAAACCTCACCTTAACAGTGGGGAAGTGCACCCAAGCCACATGTCCCTTGGGAGAGGTGGCTGTGGTGACCACACACCCAAAGCCTGACTGTGGAGCCCGCCATTTCAGAATCTACCCGCACCGTACTTTTCTACTCAATACTTACAGGGAGGGTCCTAAACCTCCCCAAGACGCATTGTAAACGGGGAGAGGGGGAGTGGGGAGGGGCGTGCCACGAACTCACTGAAGAGCCACCAGGTTCGGAGGTGCAAAACTGGTGCAGCCGGGAGCCTCAGCGGTGGCACTGAAGCCACTAAGGCTGTAGCGGGGATTTGGGAGGGGGTTGATTCACACTCGGGGTCTCAAGTTTCTTCCCCACTCGAACCGCGCCCAGCTTCTCCTGCCAGTCCCGGCTCTCCTCCAGAATCTCGTCCCCATCCATCCCTCGCACGCTCCCCTCCGCAGCTTCGTCGCCTACCCCGCCCAGGGCCACACACCCCGGCGTCCGCAGGGTCCAGGCACGCCGAAGCGGGGCGGAGAGGACACCGATCCGCGATCGGGGGCGCGATCGGGGCGGGACTGCGGGCCGGGCCGCGCGGCCGAGCGAGGGCGGGGCGACCACGCGGCCCCGCCCCCAGCCGAGCCGGCCTGCGGCCCGAGACTCGCCAGCTCAGAGGCTCGGGCGGCGGCGGCGGCGGCGGCGGCGTTGGTCTCGCTCGCCCGGCTCTGCGTGCCTCTCGGGCGCCTCCGGTGGGGCGGGCGGCCCCTGGCGGGTCGGGATGGACGGGCGGCCGCGTCGGGGACGAGGGAGGTGACCGGCCCGTGCGCGGAGCGGCTGCGTCTCCTCGGGGGGCGCGGGCCGGGCGCAGAGCCGGCCGGAGCATGCGGAGCGCGGCGCGGGCGCCCGGGCGGCGCGCGGGGCGGCGGCGGCGGCCCCGGTCGCTCGGCTCGGGCCCGGGCCCGCCTCCGCTGCCGCTGCTGGGGCTGCTGGTGCTGCTGGGCGGCGCGGGCGCGCAGTACTCCAGCGACCTGTGCAGCTGGAAGGGCAGGTGAGTCTCGCCGCGCGCCCCTCGGCTCTCCGGGCCTCGGGCCTCGGCCCGGGGGGCCCGACCGGAGAGGTCGGCGGGGTCGGGCCGCCTGGCGGGGGGAGTCCGGCGACCCCCGCCCCCGCTCGCTTCCAGAACCAAAGAGTGCGGCGTCGGGATCCCGACCCAAAGAATGCTCGGGAGGGGGGCGCAGCGGCCACCCCCTCGCCGCGCGCGCATGGAGGACCCCCTTGGGCCGCCGCGGTGGGTGGATGGATGGATGGGGTCGAGGCGCTCGCCTCCGGGGCTTATTCCCTGGAGGAGCCGGGCCGCGGCAGCGTGGGGTGCGCGGCGACTTCGGGGTGACACCGGGGCTCGTGAGCCGCGTCTGTGGAGCGACTGGCCGAGGAAAACACCTGTGCGCGGCCGAGGACGGTCCGACCCAGCCGGGCGCGCTCTCCGTGAAGGTCAGGCCGCCCTTGGCCGCCGTGCGCGGGGCTCTGCGACCCCCTCCCCCGTCCCGTCCGCGGGGGCAGCCGAAGACATTTTTTGTTTTGAAACTCAGTGTGGCGCGCAGAAAGGAGCGCAAGTCACCAGCGAGCGCTGGTGCGGTCCTGGGGACGCCGCTGCTACTCCGGACCTCCGCCGAGGGGTGCGTCAGGCTTCGTTCGGCCGGTTTTACGCGCTGGAAGTTGCCAGTTCAGCGGTTTAGGGAGCGCACTGCGCAGATGCGCATCTCCGAAAACGACGTGGGGTGGGGTGGCCGTGGGGTCTGGTAGGGGCACCCAGTGGGCAGGGAGCCCGCGCAGCCCCCCCCCATCTGATGCGCCCACTCCAGCGTAGACAGCTCTTGGGGGTGGGGTGGAGGTTTTGCGTGTGTGAAGGGTGATTTTGGCAAAGGGTTTTCCGAGAATGTTGGGGGTTGAGCCGTGCCCAGGCTCTGCGTCAGCAATGCACGGCTGGTCATCTTGGACGCTTCCAGTGCCCAGCTTTCTGAGGAAACCACAATGACCACAATTCGCCCTTCCCCAAGGCTCTTGCCAGAATTTTTGGACAGGAAGAGTGAATCCTGGCTCCCGAGAACTCTTGCATCTCCTCTCAGTGAGTCCGCGCTCTCCCTCCCCAGCAGAAATCCTTCCCGGCTGGCAGAACCTGACCTGAGTCGAGCTTGAAGCCCACAAGGGCGGGGGGAGGGCTGGGGGAGGGCTGGTCTAGGGAATGCTGGCGCCAGCACCGAGCTGGCCAGGAGCCTCTGATGCAGAGCTCTTCGAGGGCTGCCCTTTCCCGATGGTAATTAGCTCCCTGCTCACAGCCTGCTCTGCTCAATCAGTGCACCCTAACCCGAGGCCTTGGACAGACTAAAGCCAGAAGCCTGGCCCCTTTGTGTAAGTGCGTTTCCAGCCACTTGACTGCCTTTTCGGGTTCCTTGAGGACTGTGTGTCTGAAAGGCCACCTTCTCCTAAGTCACACTCCTCCTCCCGAACTAGTCAGGGACCTCCAACCTCAGCAGAGGGAGAAAGTGCCCAGTAGCTAGGCAGCCTCCTGCTTACCTGGACCTCCTCTCCCATCACTGCCAACAAGAACAACTCTCCCAAGGCAAAGCCTGACAAAGGGCCAACAGAGCCTGGAGCTGCGCATGCAATTGGGAGCATACTTAAGTCTCCCTTGTCTTGTAGTTACTGGCTGCCCCCACCTATCAGTAGTACACGGCACATGTCAGCTGAGTCCTGCAGCACACGCAGGTGTGTTTGCTACTCCGCAGTGTTTATGACTTTTTACGAGCTGTTCAGAAATGTTGAGCCTCAGAATGTTGGTAGATTCGGGCCCCTAATGGAAGGGAGTCACTCTTCACAGCGCTGGCCACTCATATTTGACTCATGTAGGCTTCTGGGTGTTTCCAGGCAATCAAATTGGAGATTTTGAAATCCCTTTCCCAGGTTTATTAGCCATCAGCCATAAAGGTGGACCATGGACTTTCCCACTCTTATCATCGGGGCATGGCAGGTGTGGTCTAGCAAGGCAGAGAAATGAATGATAAAACTTTCATCCTGATCCAAAATTCTTGCGGACATCCTCATCTTGACCTGGTGGCTGAGCTGTGGGTGGGAACAGTGTCAGCGAGTCTGCATGCCAGTTTGGGATTTACACTTTCTCAAAAGGCCACCCAAATGTGTGTCCATCTAGGTGGTGACCCTTGCTGACTTTTAAAAAACGCGTTGCACTGGGGATGTGGCTCAGTGATACAGCGTTTGTTTAGCATGTGCAAGGCTCTGTGTTTGCCCTCCAGTGTGCACCCAATGCGCACATACAGCATGAATTCAGTTTAATTAATCTGTAATCAAATCAGCCTTTTCAGTTTTATGAAGTGGGCTAGAACCAGTTCTCTCTGCCTCCTAGCTTCATCACAACTGTGGAACATGGTGGTTTTATTTTGTGTAGCTGCCATGTCACCTGCATCTCATGGAAATGGAAAAGTCCCCTTACCAGAGGCCATTGAAGTTATGCTTGTATTTATGCTGCTGGGTATTAGGAATGAGGGATTTAGGGCTACTAGGTGTTCCAGTAAGAACCTACACAGGCGACTCTTGGCTTCTTCAAAGATCTGTCTGGTCCCGGGCTGAGCGCAGCCACCCTTTGCTTTGGTTTCCTGAGTAGCTGTTTAAACGGGTTGTGTGCACAGGTTTTTTATGTAAAAGGCCTTCTGCTAAGCTCCCAGTTTAATTCTGTTGACCTGGATGTTTTAAGAGAATGTGAGGGAAGACTACTGCTGGTACTGGAATGGGCACCCGACCTTCCTTCCCTAGTCTATTGAGGAAGTGAGTGGAGGTAAAGTAGCAGGCGCCTAATTTCTGTGGGTCCACCCTTATTTTGTTCCTTCTAATTAAGTTGAGCCAGGTGGACATGATACGGGATAGCGTTCCCCACACTCAGATTTGGATACTCTGTGCTGGTCTCCTGTTCCCTTGAGTTCTCTATGAACTGCCTGGGTTGTGGGTGGTGGATGGGCTTCCCCTCCCCAATTCCTGCACTGATGTACAATGCTATCAGGCCCGCAGAACCTCTGAAGTGGGATCTCCACCCTCTTGACCCTCGGGATTCTTTGAGAGGAGCAAAACCTCAGTCTGAGTGCTTTATATGGGAGAGAGTTGGAGCAAGTGTCAACTGCCCCTTGATGCTGGAGATAGGAGGAAGCGACACAACAATTAGGTTTGCTTTGGCCACATAAGGACAAGAGCTGATTATAGCCATGTGTATCAGACACTCACCATTTAGTCTAATTTTCACAGAGCACTATAATTATGCCCATCTCTACATAGGTGTCAAGAGCTTATGCAAGTTTTATTGACTATAATTTGTAAAGTTATGTGACCTACAGATTGGCTGCTCCTGACTCAAGGCATTGTAGTGGTGGGTAGCAGGTCAGGAGGGGCTAGCCCCTGATGCTTCTCTCTGATGTGGTCTGCAGAGTAACTTGGAGGCCTAGCCTGCAGCCATCTTTGTATTACAGTGAGGCTTTGGAGGCCAGGAGCATCGTGAATCACCAGCAGCAAACATCCAATTGTTGGATTTTTGGTAACTCAGCCCAGCTCTGGATATACAGCCTTGTTTATTTCACACAAAAATCCCAAGAATGTGGATGAACCTGTCCCAGATCTGATCAGAACCAAACTCATGTAATAGAACTCAGCTGAAGTCACTGGTTTCATTCCAGACCCGCTTGTGGTTATGATGTAACTTTTAGCGGGAAGCTGACATTTGCATTAGTTTTGAACAGGAGAAACTGCATCACTTTAGGTGATTTCAGTTTCTTAAAGCTGCATCATGAGAGTATAGCACACTACATGTGTCCTTTTCTTTCACATTTATTTATGAGGTATTGAATCATTCTTGTTTTAGGAATTCCTTTTGGAGGGTCTTGTCCTCACACCTCTGCCCATCCCCTGCCCTAAGGAGGATGTTTCTTTGTGTTTATAATAGATCTTGCTTAATGACAACTTGGATTTATTTTAAAAGTTATAACTGGCCATACAAAGGACTTTAGATTTGAAAATGGATGAACAAATTGTCAAATCCTCAGCTTAAGGAAAATTGGAATATTTTACCCTTCTAGCTGGTTTGGAAACTGCTCTCTGGGGGTTGTTACCACTATGGACCCTGGCACCAATGTAGGTGAGCCTTATTCTCATTGTTCCTCATCTGTGGTGCTCCACAACATCTTCCTGCTAAAATTCTGGCCGTCCTGAGTCATTGAAACCTTGACTGGTGTCGTGGTCTTTCCTGGTTTCTTGGATGCTTTGGAAGAATCCAGCCTGTCCTTGGTGCTGTTCCTAGCTCCTAGCTCCCTGACTCAGGGATCCACTGAGCTTTGGTGCCTGCAGCATTCAGGGCTTATGGGGTCTGCTGGCTCAGCTCATCTTAGAGCAGGCTCAGTAGAAGGAGACTAGACTATACAAGGACTGTGGGCACCTGAGCATGCGTTAAATGAGAGTGACCATGGGTGTCACATTCTTCACTGGGCAGGACTTTATGTGGGGTGCTGTCAAACTGGGCTCCAAGACCGTGTCTGACACTGTCCCTTCTTCCACAGTGGGCTGACCCGGGAGGCGCACAGCAAGGAAGTAGAGCAGGTGTACCTGCGCTGCTCAGCTGGTTCTGTGGAATGGATGTACCCAACAGGGGCACTCATTGTCAACCTGCGGCCCAACACCTTCTCTCCTGCCCGGCACTTGACTGTGTGCATCAAACCCTTGAGGGACTCCTCAGGAGCCAATATTTATTTGGAAAAAACTGGAGAACTGACACTGCTGGTGCAGGACCGGAGCAGCGAGCCTAGCCAGGTGCAGTGCTTCGGCCTGGAGCAAGGTGGCCTGTTTGTGGAGGCCACCCCTCAACAGGATATCAGCAGGAGGACCACAGGCTTCCAGTATGAGCTGATAAGCGGGCACAGGGGATTGGACCTGCATATGCTGTCTGGTGAGTGCCCTGTTGGGGGCTGGCACAGGCTTTCTAGATAACAGTGGGGGTTTGCCTCGCCACTCTGATTTTCTCCTGCCCCTTCTGTGCTCACTTCTGTGAAACACTATGTGTCTATGGCTTGAATGTGGCTTGTTTGCCCTTTGAGCCCCCCTATCTTTCTGGGGAAGCTGCAAGGTGGGGCAGTGTTTGACTGTGAAACTAAACACTTTGGAAATGTAGCCTTTTCAACCAAAACCTCCTTTAGGAAGATCTCATTTTGTTGCAATGTCCCTTTAGGTCTCTGTGTTTCTCATATGGGGGAACATATAGGGGTGAGGTGAGCAGTGTTCCCTAAGAATGGCTTAGGGTTCTGGTTCCTAAAGGATTGCTCATAACTCATTTGAAATGGCGCTTTCACTCTTCCAATAGCCTCATAAACTGGACTGGTTATTTGCTGTCTGCTGCAGCCCTGAAATGCAGTTTTGACCAGGCAAGGGCAAAGCTGTTGACAGGTGCATGTGAGGCTGTGGGCTTGTCTTTGAGATTGATTGGATTATTTGAGATAAGCAGCTCTTTTCCTTATGTAGAAAATAGGGAATAGATGTGTTGAGTGGCATTAAGGATTATGGTTCTATAGGTAGACACTATGGAGATGCCAGCTTCAGGACCCTGTAGGGTTAGAGTTCTTCTGGGGTCACAGTGGCCCTCGTATAGGTACTTGGCCACAGTGCTGTCCTCAGTCCTCTCTACATACCTGTCAGACTACAGGGTCCCACACAAGACAGTGGTACAGGTGGGATGTCAAACTATCCCTGTGCCTAGGGCTTAGCTTCATTTGAGGCAGGTATTTAGAGTTCCACAACGTATACTTTTCTGGCCCTGGGTGTCTGTGGAATTGAGCCTACTGTGGCTCTGAGCACCCTGCCAATGGTGGGCACCCAGTGGGAGCCGCACAGTGACACAGTAACCGTCAGAACTCAGGATGGGGACCCAGACTGAGATGGCTGTAGGCTCTGGGAGCTGGGGTCTGACTGGTATTGCTGAGAGATAGGCATAGGTATCTACCCTTCCTGAGGCACCCCTCTGAGTCCCTCCTGATGGCCTAAGGTAGGGAGGTTGATTGTCTCCTCTCCCCAGCATATTTGGATTTTGTGGGGGAATGGGGGCTCCTGAGCTGTTAATGCCTAAGGAATGGGTATGTAATGTGGAATGTTTGCACCAGCCATCTGGCAACAGTGACATTGTCCTCTTCAGATGGGGCCTGCCCCCAAGACCTCATTGGCTAGTGCCAGGCTTTCCCCCATCATTTCCTCTGGTTCTTGAGCAATTGCAGAAATGTGATAGAAGCCAGAGCCAAGGCAGCCCAAGCCAGAGGAAGTTGAATGCACCACCTGACCCTAATGGTTGTCCCCGAGGCAGATGAGCTCTCAGATGAATCAGAAGTTGTCATTTGTGCTGACTCAAGAAAACATAGGTGTCATGGACTGGAGCCATGGGGTGTGTGTGTGTGTGTGTGTGTGTGTGTGTGTGTGTGTGTGTGTGTGAGAGAGAGAGAGAGAGAGAGAGAGAGAGAGAGAGAGAGAGAGAATACGAATGTGTGCATGAAAGTCCTGCTACCCACCCCACAAGGAGGAAACCTGCTGCTGTTCTAGATAGACCTACCAGAACGCTTACAGTATGCTGGATTCAAGTTTTGTTGGATTGCATAAAGGACTTTTGAGTTGCACCAAAGTCAGGAAGACCAGAGATAAGGGGCAGGCTGCTTCTCGGGGGGCACAAATCTAACACAGGATTTGGCTGCCACCCAGAAGGACTGGCAGGACCTGCTTCCAAGTGTCTGCTGTTTCCATTGCCAGGGCACCTTGAGCAGTGGCATTCCCTCTGACACTTAGGAAATCTGGCCAAACACAAGAGGCAGCAAGTAGCCCTGCATCTGATTAGAGATAAAACCCATGGCTGATGGACTAGTAGAGGCTTTCTGGAGGTCCCCCTTGCCTGTCCTGTGAGGGTGACCAGCAAGAGTGGTTTTCCATCTGGTTCTAGGGAACAGGTACAGCTCGGGTGGGTTCTGATTCCATTCTGTCCTGTTGGGCCCATAGCCTTGGCCACTGTTGTGGGACTATATGAATAGAGGACAAGTTCAGGTCCCAGTGAGGGGGGTTGTAGCTACAGTGACATTTCAGATGTATAGCTGGAGAGGTGGGCAGTAGGATGCTCTTCGTTGTTAGTGGTATTGTGCTTTGGGCTCACAGGGTGGGGCCTGCTGCTTCTAGCCCTGTCTCCTCATTCCCAGCCATCTTGTGAGGCTGCATGGAGCCCCACTGTCCAGGCACCCTTAATGACTGAGTTCAGGAGTGACCGTAATGGGTATAAAGGTTAGTAGCAATGTTTCAAAATAGAAACGAAGCCTCATTTCCTAGAAGCTGAGAATCAGAGGGATGTTCTCTAAAGTGTCCCATCCTCCAGTTGGTTCCTGTCTTGGTGGTTTATCAGGCCACTGTGATTATTTTTCATCTTAACCTTCTTCTAATTTGGGAGGAGGAAAGGGGTGGTCTCCACTTTCTTCCTTGCCAGGATGCAGGCTCCAGGACCGGGGGGGGGGGTAGGAGGGTGAGGGGGTAGCACTCCTTTATAAGGGGTTACCCTGGCTCTGGTCAACTAACTTACAACCTGAGTGCTTTGAAGGAACTTCTGGGGACCCTTACCTCCTCTCCGCTGTGTGTGGCTTGGACCCCTCCCCTGCTTCTGCTGCCCTCTTTACTGAGACTCTCAGGAGTCTCTCAGGTCACTATGGACCTGATTGCTGCCTGTCTGTGGGCACTCAATAGGTAACAGCCAGGGTAGAGAGTTCATGCCCTAAACCTAGATGTTGCCCCAAATCTGAGACCCTGAGACTTCCTACACTCCCTATCCCCCCTACCCGTACCACCTGTGTTCCAGTCCCTGCCCAACCCATGTCTGCCAACACCCAGTGTGGGCAATTGGCTTCCAGCCAATGTGGGTGTGATACAGGGGGCACACCCTAGTTCCACAGGACTTCCCACCAACAGTTTCAGGGTTGGAGGTCATATGACCCTCCAGTGATAAGGGCTGTAGTGTGGCTAAGCAAACATTGAAGGAAGAAGAGGAGCTGTAAGCCAGCCACGGTTGGGGTAGGTATCAGAGCAGTCGGCACATTGCAGGCTCCCATTTGACTTCAGCCAGGCCTCATCAGCAGAAGGCTAAGTGTGGAGCTGGGGTTGGGGTGGTGCTGCTCCTCTGATGGTTGTACTGATGCCAACAGGTTGTTCTTGTTCTGCAGCTTCTGGCTGCTTCTGCTGATAACTTAATAGAAGTACAGGTGTTGGCAGGTGGGTGGGCCGGTGAATCAGCAAGTGCTGAGTCTGGGAAGCACCCACCCCCGCCTTCTGGGGCAGGACTATAGGCCAGGTCCACAGAAAACTGTGCCTGTCTGGGATCTTGTAAACCCCAGGGCCTTGTCTTAGGTCGCCTCTAAGTGGAAGGTCCATGCACCTTCCAGATCTCAGAAAGCCTTTCTGAATTCCTGTTTGTCTTCCAGAGATGCTCACACAAGTCTCTCCATGGAGCTGGGTCAGCACTCAAGTGCAGTCCATGTGGCCTCCAGGCAGGTGGCAGTTCAGCCCAGCTCAGTTCAGGGCTGGTCAGGCATCGTGGATGATATTAGCCTTTTCCAGGCTTAAAGAGCCTCAAAGCAAGGGCTGCCCCTAAGCTTTTATAGGGGAAATTATCTGCTGAGATTTTATACCTTAGAATTTGTTTGTTTTTTTCAAGGTCTCACTTTGGCCCAGGCTGACCTGGAATTTACTCCGTAGGCCCAGGCCGGCCTTGAACTCACAGTGATCCTCCTACCTCTGCCTCCTGAGTGCAGGGATTAAAGGCATTTGCACCACACCTAGCCAGAATTTCTGTTCTTTTCTTTCTTTCTCTTCTTTCTTTCTTTTTCTTTTTTCTTTGGTTTTTCGAGGTAAGGTCTCACTCTAGCCCAGGCTGACCTGGAATTTACTATGTATGTAGTCTCAGGGTGGCCTCGAACTCACAGCAATCCTACCTCCGCCTTCCCAGTGCTGGGACTAAAGGCGTGTGCAACCACGCCTGATTTTATTAAACAGAGTTTCTTTTTTAAAAATTAAAAAAAATTGTTTGTTCATTGATTTTATTTATTTGCAAGGAGAGAGAGAGAGAGAGAGAGAGAGAGAGAGAGAGAGAGAGAGAGAGAGAGAGAGAGAGAGAGAGAGAGAGAACGCCCAGGGCCTCTAGCCATTGCAAATGAACTCCAGATACATGTGCCACTTTGTGCATCTGGCTTTACGTGGGTACTGGGGAATTGAACCCAGGTCATTGGGCTTTGCAGGCAAGTGAATACAGTGGCCACTACATGTCCAGAGTACATCATTCCAAAACACTCCATCTTCTGGCTTTTAAATTCTTCTGCTACCTCTTCCATAATGTTCCTTGAGCCTTGCTGGGTGTGATGGAGATGTTCCATTTAATGCTGAGCATTTAACTACCTCTTCTTCTTAGAAATTTGATGAGTCTGAGTCTCCCTGTAGTCGACTCCATCTGTCAAAAGAAGCTCCTCTGATCAAAAGGGAGAGCAGCACTACTATATGAGCATAAACATGAGTATTTAGAGGGTAATTTGATGGATACAACATATCCATTTAGCCAAACAATAGTAGTAGCTTCTCCTCTAGTACCTATGACTTTCCAGATCCTAGGCTTTTAGACTAGGCTTTTAGTACTAGGCTTGAATTCCCTCCCATGGAGCAGGCTTCAATTCACTCAGAGAACAGTTGGTTACCCCCACAAGTCATGCCACTATTACACTAGTGGGTTCATCTTGCCTGGCTGGCCGCTTACGTAGTTCACAAGGTTCTCTCCTGATTAACACTGTTGATGACTTTTCTTCTTTTCTTCTCAGCAGCCTGCAAAGTACTTTCCAGCACTACGGCAGTCAGCCAGCAGGGAGGAGGAGGCTTCCGTTCAGTTCCAACTTGATCTCCCAGTGGCTAGCAACCAACTCATGATGTATCTTCAGCAGTAGGGTCTTACTTCTTGTTCTGGTGGGAAACCAAGAGCATTGGCAATAGCCTGTATTGTTTTGAGGGGCTCTTGGACCTCCCTGACCAAAACCAGGTTTTCCAATCCGGGCACTGGGATTTTTCTATGACAACCTATGGCTTGAAGGTTTTTTTTTTTTTTTTAATCTAAGAAATAAGTAAATTTCCATTTGATTTATTTGTGTTATCTTTGGTTTGGTTAAATCTCCCCCACCCCCTCCTCTTCCATTCTTCTCCCCAGCCCTTCTTAGGTCTTTCCACCCCCAGTATTCTCTTCATTTACTTGCATATCTGCTATCCTGTCTCTTTACGCCCTATCCCTTCTCCCCCTTCTTGGCTACTTTCTAGCACCTTGGCCTGTACCCCATCTTATATACTAATCTAAAAATTCAGTACTAGGATCACATATGAGAGAGAACATGCAGCATTTGTCTCTATGTACCTGGGTTACCTCACTTAGTATAATATTTTCCATATTGGCCCACTTTCCTGCAAATATAATTCTTCTTTGCAGCTGAATAAAATACCATTGTGTATCTATACCTTATCTTCATTATCTACTCAGCAGTTGATACACATCTGATACCTTAGGATTTCTGTTGATTCGGAAAACTTGGACCCAAGTCAAGAAACTGAGGACAGAGGCTTGAGTTATAAATCACAGCAAATAACAAGCTTCCATTTTTCTGGGCCCATTTGGTATGGTATGTGGGGAAGCCGCTGAGGCAAGAGTTTTTGTGCCACACTGGGGGAAGTAGGATGAAGGCCAGGCAAGGCTGCCCCTAAGAGCAGGGTTATGTAAGTGGATCTCCAATAAGGGAGCTCTTTCTAAGAGGATGTTCACTTTTGGGTTCTCTGGAGGAAGCCAGGCTCCAGGTTTTGGGGGCCTCGGAATTGGGCTCAATTTTACAGGCCCTTGGAGTGCACACCTTGTCCCATGGCAAAGTGGGACCTGAGAAGGGTCTGAGCTAATGGCTTTGCCCAAGGACCATCCCTCCAACATTCCTATTCTCACACTCCTTCCTGTTAATATCCTCTTTGATAAGACTTTGATCTGGGGAGTAGGGGTATCAATGCTGTCTGCAGGAGGGACCTGTTTTTGAGCAAAATTCCCATGTTATTTTAGGGTATGGATGTGGAAGCTGGAGGAGGGTCACTTGGTTGAGTGGTTTCTTGGGCTTGGCTTGTAAGAGTGATTGTTGTTTGTTGTTGTTGTTGTTATTGTAGTTGTTTGTTTCATTTTTAAAAAATTTATTTGTGAGGAGAGAGAATGAGCGTGCTAGAGCCTCTTGCTGCTGCAAACAAACTCCAGATACATGCACCACATCTGGCTTTATGTGGGCACTGGGGAATTGAACCCAGGCCAGCAGGCTTAGTAAGCAAGTTCCTTTAACCACCGAGCAATCTCCCCAGCCCATAAGAGGGACTTTTAAGTGAGTAGAGTTGTTTATCTGTCCTAATTACACTAACAAGGTAAATGGTGGAATAAAGCCCCTCTCTGAAGTTTCTCTCTCTGGGCACATGCCATTATGGCCACAGTGTGAGCTTTTGGGGGCCAGAGGACAAAGAGATTGCCTGGAATTAGTCCTTGGCTTGGCTGAGGTTGTTTTTTGTCTCCTCTTCTGCTGAGCACCTCCATAGTAGAGCTGGAGCTGGCCAGAGGTCTGACCATAACTCTGTGTGGTTGAGTCTGACCGGAACACACACACCCTCAAGTGCAGGTCAGAGAGGCAGGCTGGTGTGTCTGTTTTCTTTAGTACCAGGGTTGGGAGGATCTGTGGCGGATTTACATTATCTAGGCTGTGTCCTTACTCTGTTCTGTTCTATTCTCAGCCCCATGTCGGCCTTGCAGTGACACTGAGGTTCTCCTTGCCATCTGCACCAGTGACTTTGGTGAGTTCGCCTCTGAGGCACTTGTCTTATGCTCCTGGTTCCTGTGAGTGACCCAGATACCATGTTGGTGGTCCCAGATTGCCCTGCTCAGAGCCCTACCCAAACTTCAAGGGTTGTCGCCTGAGGACTATTCACTGTTCTGCTCTTCAGGCCCTAAAACAGCCTGTCCTCTCATATCACATCGCCCCTTGTCTCCAAGCTGCTCAGTGTCACCTGACAGCACCCAGTGCTCCAAGCATCTTGTGCCTATTGACTTGATATGATCTGAAAAGCAGATGCAGTGTGGTTGGTGCTCAGTGGAATGTCTTGGTCTCTAACAGTGTCACCATCAGGGACAGCTGCTCATCATTGAGCTTCCCAAGGCCTTCCCTAGACGGCAAAACGGGCTCAGCTCCTGGTTATGATGCCAGGGATGTGCCCAGAGTGACATATGCTGTGTGCTTGTCTTGGCTGGCAGTGCTCCTTGGATCTGCTGACTGGGGTCTTCTTCCTTTGCAGTTGTCCGTGGCTCCATCCAGGGCGTTACACATGTACCAGAGCAGCAGGAATCGGTTATTCATCTATGGGTGAATAGGCTCCACCGGCAGAAGAGCAGGGTCTTCCAGCCAGCTCCTGAGGGCGGTGGCCACTGGCTGGGCCATGTCACAACACTGCTTGAGTGTGGTGTGCGGCCAGGACGTGGGGACTTTCTCTTTACTGGACACATGCACTTTGGGAAGGCACGGCTTGGCTGTGCCCCACGCTTTAGTGACTTTCAAAGAATGTACAGGGACGCCGAGGAGAGGGGGATGAACCCGTGTGAGATCAGCATAGAGTGACCACAGGGCAATGTGGTGCTGTCCCCCTTCAAATGAGCCACTGCTTAAGGCTGCAGTTGTTCAAATCCTGATGTTGGCTGCCGGCTGGAGGTGAGGGCCCAGCCTGGTGCACAAGCCAGGAAGGTACACACTGCTGTGACCCCACCAGGTCTTAGCCAGGGACATCCTGACCCATTGGAAATGCTGTAAAATGAAAACTTAAGTTATTATTATTTTTTTGTAAAAAAGAAATGTCCATAGGAAGCAAACTCATGTGTCTGAAAATGACTTGGTGCGCTACTTGATATTGTTTTTAAAAGTTATCTTAAGCCAATGAATTTGGCCTGATCATGTCTCTGGGAGCTGGGTCATGGTACACAGTGATGGTCAGCAGGCTTCAATGGGTACCATTCAGTGTTGGTATTTTTGTGATGGAACCATGAAGCCAAATATGTATTTTTCTCTTCATTTCCTTTTTGGTTTTTTGAAGAACAAGCTCTGCAGGTAGGGGGCCTCCCAGGCTGCAGGTTATTTCCATTCCAAAGAATAAAGACCAGGATCTGAGCAGACGGTGGTGTCCATCTCCAACCATCAGATGGGCATCTGCATCAGGTCTTTTCTAATCAGGCCTTGGTGTCCGAGGGGTGTTTACTGTCTGGACACACCCAGAGGTGTTGGCTGGCCTTAGCCTTGGACTCCTCTGTTCCTACTGAACCCTTCACCACCTGCCCACTCTTTCCATTGATCCAATCTTATCTTTTGACTCCAGATTCCCCAAAGGCCTGGACACCTAGGGTCTGGTCCTGGTCATTGGTCCCGTATCCTCATAGCACATCTTGACAAATTAGAGCTTAAACAACAGACTCTCATTCACACTGTTCTGGAGGTCAGAATCCAGAATCGATGTGGTCAGGGCCATGTTTTCTCTGGAGGGTTCAAGAGGGTCCTTCTATCTCTTAATGGTTCCAGGCATCCTTGGTTTGTAGCCATATTACTCTGAGGTTGCCCTCCCTGCCGTGTAACTAATGTTCTATGTGTTTCTGTGTCCAAATTTCCCTCTTGTGAGAACAGAAGTCATTGGATTTAGGGCCCACCCTAATGACCTCATCTTCACATGATTTTGTTTAGTAAGACTCCTTTTCCAACTAAGTTTATAGCCAAAAGACATTAGATTTGAGTCACTCTAGAATAAGTTGAAGTAGGGGATTAAACAGACCAAACTGCTCATTTATAAATTGCTGAGACAAAGAAGGATCCAGAAGAGGCCAGTGAGCTGTGTGCTAGTTTAGCTGGGTGTGCACCAGTCAAGTGTGTGCCAGTTTAGATGTGCATAGGCTTGTGTGTGCCAGTTTGGGTTGAGCTGGCACAGGTCTGCAAGAAGCAGGTGAAATAGAAAGGTCTGTGATGGGTGGGGCCCTATTATGGCTGGTGATTATGACCCCTTATGCTGGCAGGACTAGGTCTCACATAGAGGTGCCAAGCTCAGAGATGGAGGGACCTAAGCCCCTCCTGGTTCCTGCTTTCTTGGCCTCCAGAAAGCTGCAGAGCAGGAATGGCAGGTTGGCTGCCTTCTATTTCTACAGGGAGGTTGGGGTCAGCCTTGCTAGTAAATTGCCTCGGCCTTTGAAGTACCTGAGTGAGGCTGTATCCACAAGACTGGGGAGAATTGGACAGGTGAGGAAGTGACCTCCTTGGTGGAGCCTTGGCTGGGGCCCACAGGATCCAGGAAGTAGACAAGTGTGGCTGAGTTCCCACACCTGGCCACATGGGCACCTGGTGACTCGTCAGAGCCTCCTTTTCCATGGTCTGAGCTGGTTCCTGCAGGGTAGGAAAGAGCCATGGTGCTGGAAGGATCCACAGTGCTGAGAGGAGCCAGCAGGTCCCCATTCCTCCTTAGTGCTGTGCCTCCCACTTCCCTGATCTAAACTCCCTTGCTGTCACAGCTTCCTACCTCTTCCCACTTCTCAGACTGAAAATCCTATCTTCCCATTTATATTACCTTTGGGAAAGGCCCCAGAAAGGAAGACATACTTCAGAGGACCCTTCACGTGTACCCTGCAGCGGCCTCTGCTGTGCAGTCACTTTTGGGACAGAGCTGCCTCAAAGGACCCTCATAAGCTCCGACGCTCACGTGTGATGGTACAGTGGGAGCTATGTGGGAGCTACAGGTCTTGGCCTTGTATATCAACTCCCACCTTCCTTTCTATCAAGTTGTACTTACCTCTTGCCCTTGTCCCCCATCTCTCCCCCCATCTGTCCCCTATTATTTTTCAAGGTAGGGTCTTGCGCTATCCCAGGCTGACCTGGAATTTCCTATGTAGTCTCAGGGTGGCCTTGAACTCATGGCGATCCTCCTACCTCTGCCTCCTGAGTTCTGAGATTAAAGGCATGCGCCACCAGGCCCAGCTTGTCCCCTCCTTTTTAACCCCTTCCTCTGCACTGACTTGCTTCCCTTGTCCCACCTGCATTGGCCTCTCCTCCTGCACTCTTCCCTCTCCATGCTTTGTCATTCCCCTTTTCCTGCACTATCCTTTGCCCTCCTATTTTATACTGTGTCCTGCTATAGGTGTCAAGACAACTGCCAAGATTCTTTTGTTTCTTCCCCCTCTTCTCTCTCTGTCTTTCTGTCTCCTTCCTCTCTGTCTCTCTGATAAACTGTAAACCAAACCAAATCTCACTGCTTTCTGCATCTCCTTCTGTCTATCCCATCTCATGCCCTGATCTCACCGGAGTTCTGGCCAGGGCCCTGTCTGCTCCTGGAATTACTGACTCCTGGCCAGTTCTGAGGGCTCTGTGGCTCTGAACCCTTTACCAGTTCCTGGGACATGCTGGGGGAGCCCAGCTTTATCAAGAGGCAGTAGCTTGCCAAGCTCCTCATCAGGATATTGTGGTCAGCCAATGTCTGGGCAGCCCTGCCTCCTCCCATAACCTTGCCTAGTAGGGCTCCATGTTTCAGTTAGGAATGTGAGGACGTCTCCTACTGACTATATGCCCAGAGGGGCTCAGGCCCCCAAAGGCCACCATACTGTGACCATCCAACTCTCCTAGGCACCTGGATGGACCCTACAGATTTCAGCAAGTGGCTGTACTGCCCTGGACCTCATTTACTTTTACCTGCTCAGAGGGCCTGAGTGGGACATGCCGCAGAGGTAGGTAACCCACCTACCCACAGACCTGCCCTGTGGTTCACTAGGATGGAAGAAACCAGCTGTTCATGTGGGTGTTTCTGTCAGGCTCTGGTGAGTCCACGTCAAATTGGTCCCAGTAGTATGAAAACCCCAGGCAAAATGAGCCAGCCGGAACAATCAGCCTTATGCAGATCTTGCCAGCACTGGGGCTTCCCCTCTGCCTGCCCTTCTGAGGCAGACCAGCAGCTATCGACTTAATAAACCTATCGATGTGAATCCAGAAACCTGTAGGGGTGGAGAGTGTGGGGTGCTTAGGGACCCCAGAAGTTCTTTTTTCTTTTTCTTTTTCTTCCTTCAGTTCTGGGGATTAAAACTAGGTCTTGCGCATGTTAAGCAAATGCTCTCCCACTAAGCTAGACCCTAGTCAGAACTCGGTTTGAACTATGATGGCCAAGGGAGTAGGGTGGACATGGGCCTTTCCCATGAAGGGGAGAATCACTGAGCTGGCTCCTGGGAACAGCATCCCTCCAGAGGTTCTGGGTTTGAGGGCAGTGGAGGGTGCCAGCGCCACCTTGCTGAGTCTACTGAGGCTCTTGGGCTTCTATGGCCACTGCCAGGGGCAGGGTGAGACAGTAACTCCTTAGCCCAGCAGGGCAATGGCTTTTCTAAGCAGATATGTATCTCTTAGGCCTCTTAACAGCTTATCATAGGCGTCACATTTGTCTTTATGGGAGCAGTGGCTCTGTGTGCAGTCTCGGGTAAGAGACAGGGAACATTGTCATCTGCTGTGGGAACCTAAGGCCATGAACACACAGATCTGACTGCAGGTCACCTCCTCTGACCACTACCACTGCTGCTAAGACAATTCTACCTACTTGAGGTTTCCACACTCCACTGGAGCTGCAGAGCCACCTGGGTTTAAATCATGGCTCCCAAATCCTATTTCCAGAAGGTTCTGAGTGTTCTGGGTCAGAGCAGAGACTAGTTTGGTCTCTGAAATGAATATGTGGTGGGCAGTCTCCACCCAGTGTCTCCACTGTGGCCAAGACATTTTGACATGGATCAGAACTTTCCCCCTGATTGTTAAAGGCTTATTTTTTCTTGACTATCAAAGTAACACTATTTAGAGAGGACATTTTGCAAATACTGAAAGGTATAAAGAAAAGAGACCCATCCCTCTGGACAGGTACTTTATTGTGTGTGGCATATTTACCAGTATCCCAGTGTCTTTCTTATAACAACTTTTTCCACCTTAGCCATAGGACATCAGAGAGAGTTCATGGTAGATCAGTGCTCACTGGCTTTGACATCCCTCGATCTTCTGCTTATGGGATTTCCTCAGGAGCACAGACACAGCCAGGGAAAGAGGTGCCTTTCTTGCGATTTTCAGTGATTCCTGTTTCTTGCCTCCTGTCGGCTCTGAGACCAGTGCTTGGCTCTGAAGGAGGAATCTCTCCTTGAAAATTTGTGCTGTGATCCCTGTCAGCCATGTACCTGTTGTAGTCAGCCACATGCCACTGGGATGACTCTTCAAACCAGGCACAATTTGGGAGAGGAAAGGATTTATTGAAACTACAGATTGAGGGGAAGTTCTGTAACAGCGAAAGAGGCTGGCCCTCTTCCACAGGTCCGAGCAGAGAGAAAAATCCCCATCACCCACACCACACACAAAACAGCAAACAGGGAGGAGGGCCAAAGAGAATTTCTTTTCCTTTATATAGGCTTAGGGTGGGGTCTTGCAACCTTATCCCAGACTTAATGGCTTTCTGAGTCTCTGGAATTTCCTTCCTGCACGGCCCACACAGGAAAGAATGTTTACTTCTAGATTCTTTGAGCTTCTTTACATCCTGCCCGTTGCTGAGAGGCTGCCTTCCTGTGAACATCCTCGGAGACGCACCCAAAATAAAGAGATCAAGTTGACAACAAAACCTAGCCATCACGCTACCTTTGGTCTGAACCGTCATGTGTTTGGGCCTGAGATCTATCTCATCCTAATCCTGAAGCCTGATGTGCAAAAGGGCAGTTGTGGCTGCTCATCAGATGGCGATGGTTTTGGATCCTCTTGGGTCCGTTGTCATAACAGGGCCCTCTGAAGTAGAAGGAGGAGTCAGGAGAGATGCAGAGACACAGGATCAAACCCAGGAGTATGGGTACTACCAAAAGCCAGGGAGGGACACGTGGCATGGTTCTACTTACTGTTTAAGGATCAGATGGCCATTCTTGGGGATTTTTTGCTCTTTTGGTTCCAACTCCTTCTGTTTTGGAAAGGGTACTGAGAGCCTTCTCCCAACCCAGTGTTCCCACCACAGCATCAGCCTGGAATTGGGGTCTGTATCTCCTACAGAGGTTTGAGTCCTGGATGAAGTACAGGGCCTCAGTTTCCAGGGTGGGATGTGGGCCTGTTTGGTTCCTTCTAAAGAGCTTCCCTGGGCCTGGTCAATACTTTGGGACTGTTCATCCATACTCATTCATAGGTGAGTATCCGCCCAAGCAGGAGGAAGCAAATAGGTGACAATGGGAGATCGTGTCAGGTATCTATGGCAGGGATTTTGAGGGACAAAAACCAAGGCCAGGCATGGCATGTAGTTTGGAGAGGCTGTAGCCTTGAGGGAATATGTGACACTGTGGGAAGGATGGAGCTCTGGGGAAGGTGGGTCTGGGGAAGATGTTGCCCTGGGGGGATGGCCACTGGGGAGATGTGGACCCACGAGACGGCTTTCCAGGGAGCAATGACCCAAGTCTAGCTTTCCCATGCTGGAGTCATGTGGAGGATGCTGGGGAACGTGAGGAATCCAGTGTCAACACTGGACCATTGTGCACTGCAGGGGCGGACATGATTTATAAAAACAGAGGTTTGGTGGTTATCGGGTGGTGTGGTGACAGCAGCCAGGGACTCTGGAATCTCACCTTCAGAATTCTACTTAGAAGCCACATACTTTCTAGTCATCAATTTGGTCAGAAGCGAGGTGGGAAAGTGGCTAAAATAAAAAAGAAATAAAGTACCCCCAAAGTTCCCGTATGAGGGGAGAGTGGGTGCTGTGGCCCTGTGGGCTGGGAGGGACAGGCAGAGAAGTAGAACATCTGTTCAGATGGAGGCACACCAAGGGATCCTAAGCATATCTGTGTTTGACTATGTCTGAGTGGATATGTCTGTATGCTTCTATGTGTTGGTTTCTGTTTGTGTATCTCTGTGTCTGGTTTGTGTGACTATGTGGAGAGCATATAGTGACTTTTCCTGAGGGACACAGGCTCCCAGCTATTCACCAAGTAGGCAGAATCTGTTAAGTACTAAGTTTAGGTCTGTGTGGCCACACTTTTCAGATCTCCTACTGGGCTCCATCTTCCCTGTCCTCTGGGGTCTCTCAGCCTAGCAGGGCCTTTCCTGACTTGGCCTACTGTTCATCCTAAGTTCCATTTCTCTGCTGGCCCTGCATGGCTTTGAGGCAGGTAACTGCCTAGGGTGATTCTCCAGGCACTGTCCCTGTCCAGATAAAGAACCCTTCCCCTACCATGCCTGCCTTGCTATCAGCAGACGTGGCACTCTGTGTGGAGGTATGGAGTTGGCAGGTGGGCAAGGGCGTTAGGCAATCTGGGTGGGGAATTGTGTCAGTAGATATATAGGCCCTGACAGGGGGAGCAGGGGAAAGACTGGCATGATGGGCCATGGAGGTGGGGGCCCAGGGAGAAGGCAGGAGGACAGGGTTCTGGGCATGCTCAGGAGATGTTGGGGACTTGGGCAGAGCAGTTCTCAAGATGATCTTGAGGAAAATAGGAGTGGCGAGGAATCCAATGCACCGGCCTTCCAGGGGTTTAGGAGGCAGGTCAGGAGTTGGCTGGATGTTTAGGGTTCATGATCACTCTTGAGTGGTTTCTAGATAAGAGTGGGCACTCAACATTGTTAGACACACTGTATAGGTTTTGGACGGTCAATCCAGGTCTTAGTTGTTAGACCTGCTTTGTCTTAAAGTCCTGTTTTGATCTTTATTTTCCTGTTCTGGGTGGCTGCCCCTCCAGTCACTGGAAGAAAGGTTAGGGTGGAGTGGAACAGGAATAAAGGGGCACTCACATGGGGCCCTGAAGAGCCACTCTGTCCCTACTCAGGGTCCTTCCCAGACCCAAGAGCCAGAGATCTCTTCCTTTCTCCTTTTAAAACTGCCCTGCTTGGGCTGGAGAGATGACGCAGCGGTTGAGGCACTTGCCTCCAGTGCCTAAGGCCCTGGGTTCAATTCCCCAGGACCCACATAAGCCAGACCCACAAGGCCATGGTGCGCTCTCTTCTCTCTCTCTCTCTCTCTTTCTCTCTCTGCTTGAAAATGAATAAAATATTAAAAAAAAAACTGCCCTGCTTAACTAAAATGTCCTGAAAGGAACGTTACTAAAACCCAAGGGAAATGAAAACACAGATGACACAAAACTAACCAAGGGAACACCCGTGATCATAGGTGTGTCACCACCCTGTCACACAGCTTTGCTCCCTGGCCCTGCCACCTATCTAGTTACTGTGTTGGCTGGCCAGGGTCATGGAGTTTTTGGAGGGTCAACAAGGGTGGCCTTTACAGAATGTGTATGAAGTACATTGTAGGTGCTTAGGAAGAGGCAAAGTAGTTCAGAAGGGTGGGTTGGGTGGTGGCCACTTGTCTGGCTCCATCATAGAGTGATGAGATGAAATACCACCTGGGCCACAGACAGGTGCTTCCTGCCCCATCCATGCCTAGTCTTGGAGACCTAGGCCCAGTGCCTCTGCCGAGGAAATGTTTCAGGGGCCCATATTCCAGTCAGCTCCTCTTCCAACTAGATTCACTTATCCGAGGTGCCCCCAGGGTTAGCTGCAGCTTGGCAAGAGTGACCATTGCTTCTGTTCCCAGCCTGCACTGTAGGCCTCCATCCAGACCTCCTACCTCTGCCTCTGGGTCTAATGTCTGATCCTGCAGGGAATTCAGGCAGGGTCCTGGCCCCATGTGCTATCATAGCAACCCTACCCATAACACTTGAGTTTGCTGATACCTAAGTGTTGTGCTGGACCCCTAAGCCCTCAGTCTTGTTTTCAAGGAGGAGTCCTACAGGGTTGTAGGAAACCAATCCAAACACATCCCAGAGAGTCCTGGACTGTAAGCAGAGTAGCACTGGTGATAAGTTGGCCAGAGATCTGGAAGGCCAGGCTGATGACCACCAGTGAGAATGTCAGCTCACTGCCCAGTTCAGCCTTCAAGGCTTGAGTGTCCCAAACCCAAAAAGCTTTGCTTAAGCCTCAAATGGGAAAGGCTGCCCTATTGAAAGACCATAAAGGTATAAAATTACACCACAAATGCTGATTAGGCTGGCACCAGAGGGAGGGTGTCAATGGTGCTCGCTGGGGCCTAAATGGTCAAAATGGCAAGTGGCTGAGGGAGAGAGAGATTTCACTTACTGAACAGACCCCAGGGTGCTTAGGAAAGCCTGGTTCTGATGACTGTCCCCTGCTTTTCATCTTGAAGTCTGTAGGCTTCTATTCCCATCTTTTCACATGGAATCAGAGCTGTGGGCAGAGCACTGCCTCTTGGAAGGAAGACCTCGAAAAGGCCCTTTCTATCTCTCCCTCTGTGCCCACAATGGAACCATCTTAACGTATGAAGTCCTACCCTGCATGAACCCTGCCCTCAGGCTAAGGGAGGGGCCAATTATCCCTCATAGGATCCTAGCCACTGTCATCCAACTCCATCCCAGTCAAATTAGGCAGGAAATCGCTGACCAGACTGCAAGCTACTGGCATCTTGTGGTTGAGCCGGTAGAAACCAACCTGGTACAGGAAGGGGCGTGGCAACTTACCTGTGTGGGTGTTGGGAGAAAGACAGAGTGTAGGAAGGGTGGGCAAATGGAAAGGTTAACACTTTGGGCAGACTCAGTAGACCCCAGGCAGAAGCTCTTTTCTTCTGGTCCCTAGGGCGGAGCTGCTGCCTTTCCCACTTAGGAAGGACCTAGATCCAGGGTTGGTTTGAGTTTCTCTTGAGACAGGCATTGGATCCAGTGCACTGAGAGGAGATATCATATATTTCCCTTCCTGTCCTGTGAATGTGCCAGCCCTGAGGGAGCTTCAGGTTGGAAAGCTGGGATGTGAGCCCCCTCCTTATTTCTCTTGATAGCTGGACAATAGTAACCATGCCTCTACCCTCTGGTAGTGGGGCTTCATATGTGCTGGTTGCAGCCCATGGGGGTGACAGGTGCATTGGTACAGGAAGGGAAGACCCCAGAGATCTTCCAAAGTGCAGACCCTTGAAGACCTAGGTAGGATGGACCCAGAAGGTCCAGGTATGGCAGACTCTAAAGGCCAGATGAGGCTTGAAGGATGCGTTGGAGGAAAGACCCTCTGAGATGCTTCTGGCACAATGGTCAACAGGGAAGGCACGCCTCCTACAGTTACTCATCCCTCCCATGTTCTCATCTAAGCAATGAAGCTCGATGCAAGGACCTTTAAGACCTGTTGCATGAGAAGATTAGGCTACAGGTCATGGGAAAAGAAAGATAGTGAGGAAGGAAGAGTCCTTCACCTGGAGAATCTATAGCTTGTGTCTTCCTCACTCCCACTCGCTTATGAAACCAGAATACATGCATTGATAGAACTGGTGCTGAAGTTTATATGGCTCCCTGAGCCCCTCTCATAGTCCATCCTGCCTAGTGGCAGAACCCTGTTCTGCCTATTTCCTTTCAACCTCAGGAGAGGAGATATGGGCCTGAGCTGAGGACATGGGATGATGGAAGTCACTTCCTGAGGAGAGGCTGGATCTAGGCAACTAGGGTATGAGACTAAGGTCCAGCTCTTTGTGGGACAGTGAAAGCCACAGGTCAGATAAGGACAGGAACTCATGGTGGCTCATTTTGTTCTCCTTCACATCTCTGAAAAATCCATGTTCCCCATCAACATGCTATTTTTCTGATGAGGGAACATTTAGAGCAAAGTGAGCAGAAATCATAGTTCATCCTTGTCATTGCTGTCCTTATGCTAGATCTCAGCCTCACCCAGGCCCCAGGGTTTCTGTCTTCTTTCTCTCTTAGAAGGATTTACTTTAAGGCTTATAACAACAGAGGAATAAGTATACTAACCCCACATTGTGTACCAGAAGCTTCTCTGAGTAGCTGGCCCTGGCCAGGAAGCTCATAGGCTGGGCTATGAGACACAATCATGCTTGAGAAACAGGTAGGGTATGTCCCCAGTCCTTCTACCCAGGCTCCTGAGCCTTTTGCATAGAGCAGACTCAGACATCAGGCAGGAGCCCTGGAAAAGGCCCCCTGGAGCCCCAGAATCACACTTACTAGTTTCAAAATCAGCTTTGCCAGGTATTGGTGATAGGTGACAGGCTGCACATATTCAAAAGCTATGATTTGACAGGTTTTGATATGTGTCAACCATGACATCACCACTGTCAAGATAATGAACACATCCGTCATCCATATGAACATCCTTCCTGACTCCTGATCTGACTGTGTTTTATAGCATGAATTAAGGTTTGGAAAAACCTGAGACATTTGTGTGATGGATTGGTATTGCTTTCTTTTCTACATGTCTATGGAATTCATTAGTGAAGCCTGCTGGGCCTGAGTTGCCTCTGTGGGAGAGAACTTAAAGTTTAATTTCATTACTATATGTAGGATTACTAGTGTGATGGCCAGGTTTTGTTGTCAACTTGATCTTTTTAATTATCTTGGGTGGGTCTCTGAGGATGATTACAGGAAAGCAGCCTCTCAGCAAGGGGAAGGATGGAAAGAAGCTCAAAGAAGCTGGAAATAAACATCCTTTCCTGTGTGGGCCATGCAGGAAGGAAATTCCAGAGACTCAGGAAGCCCATTAAGTCTGGGGAAGGGTTGTAAGACCCCCACCCTAAGGCTATATAAAGGGGAAGAGATTTTCTCCTTGGCTCTCCTGCTTGTTTGCTATTGTGTGTGTGGTGTAGGTGATGGGTTTCTCTCTCTGCTCAGACCTGTGGAAGAGGGCCAGCCTCTTTCGCTGTTATGGAACTTCCCCTCAATCTGTAGTTTCAATAAATCCTTTCCTCCCCCAAACTGTGCCTGGTTTGAAGATTCATCCCAGCAGTGTGTGGCTTTTCTACGACAACTAGGGTCACCTATTTCTTCTAGACTGAGATTTGGTCATTCACATCTGTATTAGTTACTTTCTCATTGTTGGGACAAAATACCCGACCAGATACAGTTCCAGGGGGAGTAAAGTGCATAACAACAGTAGTGTGAAGCGACTCATCGTATTGCATCCGAGTCAAGAAACAGAGAGTGATCAATGCTGATGTTCATCCAGCTCTCTCTTGCTTATGAGATTCTTGTTTATGAGACCCCAGCCCATGGAATGGTATAACCCACAGCTAAGGAGGGTCTTTTCACTTCAGTTAATCTAATCAAGAAATTCCTTATAGGTATGCCCATAGGCTAATCTAAATAATTCCTCATAGATATCCCCAAGGGCTAGTTTCCTATGAGATTCTAGGTCCTGTCAAGTTGGTAGCTAATATAAACCATCACTGTGGCTTTCATGGAATTTTATCTGCATTTTCAGATTTATTGATAGTTCTTTACAATATCACATTGATGTTTGTTGGATATCTGTAGACTATAGTTACTCTAATTTCTGATAGTGGTATTTGTGTCTCCTCTCTGCCCTCCCAATCTGGTTAGAAGCTAATTAACTTAAAAAAAAAATTTAAAGTACTTAAGCCCCTGCCTTACTTCTCTTTTCCATTCATTCCAATGCAGTCTTTGTTTCTTTCTCTGCTTCCTTTAGACTTCGAATCTTGTTCTTCTAGCTTCATGAGGTAACAATGAAACTTCATGAGGTAGAAGCTGGGGTTATCTTAGACATCCTTTCCTGTTAAAGGCATTTTAATGCTATTAATTTTCCTCTAATAATGTGTTAACTGAAAATACTGATACTTACATTTTCTTTTCCTATGTTTTCATTTTTATTCAATTCAAAAATACTTTTCACTTTTTTGATTTGTGGAGTACTTAGAAGTGGGTTAATTATCAAATAGTCAACCATTTTCCTGACATATTTCTATTGATTTTAGTTCAACTTAGTAGTCAGAGAATATATTTTGTTTGAGTTGAAACATTTAAGTTTACTAGGAATTATTTTTTGTGGCCCAAAATATGGCAAGATAAGATGCTACATGGTTGGGAAGAACATGTATTTGTGACTCTGTCCTGGTTTTAGTGCTTGCTTAGCATTTATAGTGCACACGCTGAGCTCAGCACACTCTGCTTTCAAGTGAACTGGAATACAATTCATTGATGGTACAAGAAACTTAGGAGGTTGGGGAGATGGTTTAGCAGTTAAAAGGCACTTGCTTACAAAACCTGCCATCCCAGGTTCAATTCCTCAGCCATACACAGAGAGACATTCATTTATGGCCAGTGGCAAGAGATGTGTCCATAATTTACCTCACTCCACCTCTATAAGTATATGTTGTACGTTTTACTTCTACTCATATTATAAACTATAGAATATATAATTTCATTAAGTAGCCAATTGTTTGTAAAAAGTATTTATATTTTTAAAACATTTATTTATTTATGAGAGAGAGAGAGGAGAGAGAGAAATAGGAGGTCACCAGGGTCTCTTACAGCTACAAGTAGACTCTAGACGCATGTTCCACTTTGTGCACGTGGCTTTACCTGGGCACTGGAGAACCTAACTCAGCCATCAGACTTTGCAAGCAAGAATCCTTAACTGCTGAACCATCTCTAGCCTTGTAAAAGATATTTAAATAATGATGACAATCTTCTGGTTACTCTGTATGCTGCTCTTGACTGGGAGACGAACATGGCTTTCATCTGGCATGTGAGTCTAGGCTAAATATGCTGTCACTGGGCTTGAGGGACAATACTTTGGACACCCTTGCTCTTGGGAGATGGCTCAGGAACAGGGGGATGTGCCTCTATCTCTCTTTGCCTAGAACTTCTTTCTACTCACCACCAATCCCAGGGACATGTGTCTGTGACAGTTGCTGCTTTAGTCGTGAGATATGGGTGCTTTCTCTGATGCCAGGGAATCACAGGAGCCATGGCTGCAAGAACGGGTGGAAGACATGGCTCTCCTCTGGCCAGGGATCCATTTTCAGTAGAAAAAATAAGAGTAATTAGGTTATTTCTAAAAGAATTCTGATCACCAATGATAAAAACTGTATCAGAAAAAATGCACTTATTGGCCAACATTCTCAATCATTGCTGTGGTTATTGATGGGGTTTGATAATCTCTTTGTCAGCTTCATGTAGGCACATTTTGATTACCTACTGCATTAGTTTTGAGGGCTTACAAAATTCCAAAATAGGTGACCTTAACTTCCCACAGACCTGGAGACCAGCATAGAATCTGAGGTGTCTCAGGGCTATGGCTTATCGGAGGAAGTTGTCAGTGATAGTTCTGGGAGCCCCTTTGCCTCCTCCCACATCCCTGCTGACTGTACTAGGAACACTTGGTTGGGTGCCTCACTCCTGTCACATGGCCACATCATGGCCATCTTTTTCGATTGTGTTCACATCACCTTCCCTGTGTCTCTGTGTCCAAACTGCCCTTTTGATAAGGACACCTGTCACTTTGGATTAAGGCCCACCCTAATGACCCAATTTTAATTTGATTAAAATTTCAAAGACATTATTTCCAATTTAGCATTCATTCTGAGGCCTCACTGGGGTGTTTGCTTGTAGCACCTCATGTTACACAGCTGTTCCCAGCCCAACCCAACCCAGGTTTCGGGATGTGTGTCCATGTGAAGAATACCTTTTAGTAGTTGAAGCACTTGTGTTTCTCTTGGGCTCAGCTGATTTCTTCAGTTCGGTGGTGCTGCATGTATCTGTGCTTAAACTGTAGATTAGAAATAAACGATGATAGCACTGTGAGTAGAAAGACGAAAGGACGTAAGTTATTGTGACAGATTAGGGTGCCTGGGACCCTAAAGGTAACCAGGACTATCCTTAGACTTATGTTATTGTACCCGACCTTCTCCCTAGATTGGGAGGTGTCTCTTACTAGAATTCACACCTACTCCTGGAACTGTGATTGGTCAAAGGCAGGCCAATCACAGTCTCTCTGGCTCACCTGAGCCAGAAAGATAGATACTCACTGAAAGGGATTTCTCTTTTTCCCTCATGGCTGGTTAGCAGAGAGACATCTGAATCTCCAGGCTTAGGCAAGGTCCTCCTCACCACAGCCCTACCCCCAGCCCTGGCTTAATTAAATTTATATGGCAAGAATCAGGGCACACTTAAGTTTTAAGGTGTGTTGGGATTAGCTAGGAACAGCAAGTACCTCATTGCATTATGTTGTCACGTAAGGACTGAGCTGGGGGTTAGAATTTAGATAATGCCCAGCTCAAAAATTCCAATGCACCTCACAAATTAAGGAGTACCCGGATTCTTGTCTAAAAAGTTAAAGAATTAAAATCATAGACACGATATTAAGGTATAGTGGGAGACTTTATTAGTTAAAGGAACATGGGGAGTTACAGAGTTCTCCAGCCACCAGTATGGGGAGAAAACGTGGGAGAGGATTTAGCAAAATCTCTGCTGGTCAGTCAGACAAGCGGAAGAAGGAAAGATATCAGAGGGCTCCCATCATCATGAGAAGGGAAGGTTCATGTGGAAAAGAATTGTGAAGGGTCAGGCAGCTCGGGAGACACCCTTCCCTTGAGCCGAAGGTGTCAAGCTAGAGCTCCAACCTAGGGGCTAAAACTGATTGGTCAGGTGTGAACCAATCAGCTGTCTCTCTGACTCACCTGAGGGAATTTTAATTCACAAGGACCTTTGTCTTCGCCTTCTCTCCCCCATATTCCAGGCTAGCAGAAGGACCTCTGAATCTCCTGGCCTTAGGAAGGTAAGGCCTATCCCAGCCCAGGGGAAGGCTCCAGATTTTTCCCACATAAAACTCTCCTTTCCATGATGGGAGCCCTCTGTTATCTTTTCTTCTGCTGCTTGTTAAGCTGAACAGCATAAATTCTATTAAACTCTCTGACACGTTTTTCCCCCACACTTGTGGCTGGAGAACTCTGTAACTCCCATGTTCCCTTAAATAATAAAGTCTCCCACTATCTTACTATCTTTTTTAAAATTTTTATTTTATTCATTTTCAAGCAGAGATATGAGAGAGAGAGACAGAGAGAGAGAGAGAGAGAGAGAGAGAGAGAGAGAGAGAGAGAGAGAGAGAGAGAGAGAGAGAGAGAGAGAACCAGGGCCACCACCTTGTGGATCTGGCCTATGTGGGTACTGGGGAATTGAACCAGGGACCTTAGGCACTGGAGGCAAGTGCCTTAACCGCTGAGCCAGCTCTCCAGCCCTACTTTACTATCTTGTTGTCTATGATTTTAATTCTTTAACTTTTAGACAAGAACTCGGGTATTCTTTAAACTTTGGGTGCATTGGAATTTTTGCTGGGCCTTATCTAAATTCTAACTCCCAGCTCACCCCATTACAGAACCCCAAGCTCCCCCCCACCGCAGCCACTGTGGTGGGGGGCCTTACCTGGAATTTCAGAGGTCCTTCTGCTGGCCTGCCATGTGAGGAAGAAGGGCCTTTGTCCTAGGGAAGCTTTTTTTTTTTTTTAAGTTCACCCAGGTAAGTCAGAGAGACAGCTGATTGGTCTATACCTGACCAATCAGTATCTGCATCTAGGTTTAGGCTCTGGCTAGAGACACCTCCCACCCGAGGGGAGGGGGTATATGGAGCTGCCTGGACCACCACAGTTTTCTGATTTTATATGACTTCAGAGTTTTTGTGTATTTACCACCTAAAACAATGAAACATAGTGTATACCAGCCTTCTGTCACTGTAACTAACTGTTTTATTCATCTTTTAGAGAGAAAAGGAGTTTTGGAGGTTCAGTCCATTATCGGATGGTCCTGTTGCTTTGGGCCTGCGGGCAAGGCAGCAGCATCTCATGGCAGGATTGTGTAGAGGAGCAAAGCCCCTGGCCTCATCACACAGGAAACAAAGGGAGCAAGAGTGGGCAGGCCTGAGGTCCTACTTAAGATTTCCCATCAGCTCCTCCAAAGACTCCACTTCTTCAGCTTCCTGGTAGCAAGCCTTTATTATGCAAAGCCATCCAAACCACAGCAGAATGTAAACTGTGATAATCATTTGATAATTGTAACTTTTCGTTTGTGTGTGAAACACTGATTTTGAAGGTCTTTGTACAAATTTCATATTATTTTTAAGTTGCTTTTGTTTTTAGACTAAAAGCAAGTGGGGAGAAAACGATGCAGCCCCATGGCAGGGTTTCTAGTACCCAAGCCGCAACTCCCAGGAGGCTTTGATTCACTAACATTCACTATAGAGTGGCTGGCTCTCCCCACCATGGCGACTAGATGAAATTATATATGATGATAGTGTCCCTTGTCCTATCCAGGACCGAGAAGGCGACTCTGCTTATTGGTCATTGCAGACATAATCAATCATTAGGTAACTGAATTTGGTCCAAAAGGAAAAGGCAGAAATAGGAGGAACCAAGGCAGGAGGCAGACTGAACACCTGTGGTGGATGGACATGAAGGGTTCTTGCCCAAAAAGCATCACCTTATTTCCCCTCAGGATCCACTGTGGTGAAGGCAGAAACGTCCAGTGGACTCAGTTGTGCCCATGCCCCTTGAGGAGGGGTGTCAGAGGTGCAAGAATGGGAGGGGTTCCCAGTTCAGTAGATCAGGGGACGGAAGCAGCTAGTGCAGAGGAGCATCTATGAGGAGGAAAGCAAAAGTCGCTGAGGATTTTGAAAATTGGTCTTTGTAATTTTCAAACACATTCAGCGTATGTTGGGAAAGGCAACAGGAAAGTTAACCAAGAATCTGCCCCCAACCCATCACAGAGACTAGTGATGTTTTAAAATTGCATCTCCGCAACCTGGAGAACAGCTCTGAGCATCCCAGTCTTGTTTTCTAGGATGGAATTTTGTGGTAAAGGTGTCTTGGAAGGAGAACAGGACTTGAAGGATCTAGGAGTAGGAAGAGTATGGCACAGGGCCTAGGGTAAGGAAAGGGCCAGGAGGCTGGCACAAAAGCAGGCAGGCCCTCCCCACTGCCATTTGAAAGGACCAGGCTACTCTACCTCCCCAACCACCTGATCAAGACTGAATGCTTGGGATTCCTCCCTTGGTGCTGGGCACATAAGAAGAGCCATCTCCTAGTGAGATGAGTCCCATTGTCATCCTCACTTGTTAAAACAGCCCACAGAGAGTATGCCACTGGCTTAGGGCCACTGGTGGGCGAGCCACACAGAATTCTATAGCACTGAGACCATTATTTGTGAGTAGAGTGATAGGTGTTGAAGACTCCAGTAGTTCTCTTTCTCATCCCCTCTGGAGGCTAGTCCACCCCATTTCATCTGGGCTGCTCCCTTTGAAACCGGAGAAGTTTCATGAAACAAGGCTAGGGACAGAAGCTGGCCTGCTGCTAATTACCATTTGACATTCCACTGGCCCTGTGTGGGGCCATAAAAAGCTTATTCATGTAGCCACCCCCACTCTGCCTGCACAGCCCCTCAGGCAAGGGGGGGGGGCGAGGCACAGAATGAGAGTCTGGTTAGAATAAAAGAGATGGGTTCCCTGGAGGAGGCAGAACCAGATTCCTGTTTCTGAGGGGGTGGTTGTCCAGGCCAGTGACCACCCTTAAAAGCCAGAAGCCTGATGGGCTTGGGCAGGAGTTGATGGTTTTAGAACCTGAAGGTGTGCCTGAAGCTAGGGAGGCATTGTAATTCTGTACTCTTCAGGGCAACCGAACTCTCTCTCCTTCCTATATTCTGGGCAAGTAGAGGCTCTATCCCTAGTAGGGCCTTCAGAATGTTTTCTCCTCTAAATGTGTCTATAGCTGATTTTGGAAAGATTTTGTTATTTTTCCTGTAAAAATAAATAGCATAGTTTTGTTGTTGATTCTTAGGGACATTCTGGTTGGTTCTGTTCAATGTTGGCCCCTCCTATAATGCTGGCAGCTTTGTTTTCTCGATATGATCTCGATCCTCCGCCTGAGCTCTCAGGCTACACACAGGTCTTTGGCATCACAGTCAAACACACAGTGGCCCACATGCTGATGGTTGGGCACCCGAGTACTCCACTCATATCACTGACCCTGCCTGAGGACATCAGTGGCAGGACAGAGAGTTAACCAGTTCCTCTCAGCCTCTCTCAAATGCAAGTATGGCCTACACATACCACGAGTCTTGCTCAGCCCAAGGAAGGCTGGCATGGCTCCTGGTTCTGACCTTATTCAGGGGGCACTGGACACAGCTCTGCTGGGCACAAGGGAACCCTAGAGTCACTTCCCCACCCTGTGATGTTTTCTAGGGGCTTTTGGAAGGTGACTTTTCTAATCCTGACAGTGCCTATGCTGGGGGTACTGGCCCGATGTTTCTTGGAGACTCAGACCTGCCAGTGAAGATTCAAAGAAAACATCCAAGTTGGGTGGTTAGACATGGCAGAATTTGGAGTTCATGTCCCAGCCTATTCACCAACTAGGTCCTCCTTCTTCCCAGTGATCACCAGCCTCTGACTTGTCTCTTAGGGAAAGAGTCAGAAGGGACTTGGCCTTGGTGCTCAGCTATTTCTCTGTTCACCCTACTCACCACCTCAGATTGTTACCTGTTGACCAAGTTGTGTGACCTCTCTGGGCCTCAGTAATGGGAGCTAAGAAATGAGCCCTGTTGCGTGGCTCCCGTCACTGTGCAGGTCCTGTCCTTTCCTTCTCTTCACACTAACGCCTGTTTGCAGTGTCTTCATGGGAACTGGCCTTGGCTTCAAGGCCTGGGGCAGGAGAGGCAGGAAGTAACTGAGGGGTCTTCCTGGTGGATCTAAGAAGAGGCCAGTTGGGGTAGGGAAGAGAGGAACACGGATGCCACCATTCCAGTACATCCTCTCAAGACCCTTGATTGCCACCTTGGAAAAACCCAGGGTCTCTGCCCTGCTATCTTTGTGAGACATACTCACGTTCTTAGGGGTTGGCAGGGTGTCTGTGGTCAGGCAGTAGCTAGGAGGTACCTGCCCTATAGCATTGGTAGCTGGGGACATGAAACCTACAGCGTGATTTCAGCTTCGTTATGCCTCAGGACCACTGTGCAGCTGATTGCTGGAAGACACACTCCTCCTGCAGCTGGCCTGGGACTGCATGGTGCTAGGACAGCGGGCCTAAGCCCGTCTCCACGGCAGCACTGCTCCAGACCTTCTAAAGTGTCCTCATTAGTTTGAGGGACTGTCTGGGTTGCCCTGGAGCTAAGACCACGGGGCCTCCAGAGGTCAGGGGCTCAAGCTTCCTGGGGTCAGAAGTAAATTAAAGGTAGGCAAAGAATAATCATGTGGTATGGGGCCTCCTGCCACTGACAGCTGTCCCAGTGGCCAAACACTGAGAAAGCCAGAGTAGAAAGATTGTTGACCAACATGAGAGAGAGAAGGCGCTGAGCTTGAGAAAGGCAGAAGAGCAAACAGTGGGAAGGCAGACCCTGCTTCAATGGCCACAGTGGTTGCCCATGCCTAGTCCTGCCTGGGTTTCCCACGCTGTTTGGAAAGCAGGAATCGGTGGAGCTTATTACTGTCCGTGCAGGGGGACGGTGGTCAAGGCCTCAAACAGCCACCCACCTGGCCTTCCTTAGAGACTCCTGTCACCATCCACCTGGCTTCAACCTCCCTTCTCATACCTCAGGGAGGATCAAGCAGGCTCTGTCTCTAAGGTGTGATTGTCAAGTCTGGGTTAATTCTAACGCGGCAGATGTCACAGGACTGAGGACTTGTCCAGGAGTGGCAGGAGAATGTTGCTAGAGATGACCAACAGATTCAGCTTGTCCTGGTGTCCAAGGCTTAAGGAAGGGAGTCCAATTCTGTCAGCTGTTCGGTGAATGCTCAGTTTACCAGAATGTCTCCTGCTTTCTTGATAACCTGACTCATAGAGACCAATCCCTAAAGGAGAGGAGTTGTTATTCTGCAGAAAGAGTAAGGAGGGAAGCACCAATATGCCGTGTTATGCCAAACCTTGGAGACACTGTGCAGGGGGAAAAGTAGTCACCGAAGAATATATGCCACACAGCTCTGCTCTTGAGTGTCAGACTACACTTGGCTAGGTCCAGGAAGCAGGTTGTGAGGGCAGAAGGTAGTGAGACAGAAAGCTAAGGCCATCTAGGCTCTTCATGGTGACAAAAATGTCTTGGAATTGCACAGTGGTGATGGCTGCATGGCTCGGTGGGTAGGTTGTAAGTGTGTGAGTTCACTCTCACTGAAGCTGTTTGAGTGAGGATATGCATGTGCAAAATGAGTGTGTGGGGTGTGTGTTCAGGTGTGTGTCTGTGGTTGTGAGCATGCGTGTTTGAGAGTGTGGGGTCGGAATGTGGATTCGGGTACATGAAGATGTTTGGCAATGGCTGCGGGGCTCTGAGGCTGCACGACAGGTTATCTTGTATAACAAGGGGGATTCAGTTCTGTTTTCTGAATGCACAGACCCTCCCACAGGTGACATAAGAAAACCTTGGAAGGGGCTGCATGCCTTTCCTGTGGAAAATGGTACTGAAAGCAATGGAGACATTCCTGCTTTATGTTACAGACGGGCAGGGCCTTGGGCAAAGCATGCCAGCGGTTTTGACATGTGGATGTTCACTTTGGCCACTATGTGGCTGTGACAAGAACATTTTGAAGCAGAACATAAAGCAGAGAAGTTTGTGGAGGGAGCAAAGAAGGAGAACAGTAGGGGATCCCTAGAGAATATTTATCAGAGGCAAAACCTGCTGGGTTGGCTGAGGGCAACCATGCATCCTGTACATATACCTGGCCAGAGGATGCTGTGTTTCAGTACAGGAAAGAGAGGAAGAGCTTCCATACTACCATCTTGGCATAGGCAGGAAGAAAAAATTATCATAGACTCAAGGTAAAATTTCTGCACATGGTGATGGATGCCTCAAGGAGAATTGCCAACATTGAAGCTTCCTGCTTCTGTCATATAACAATTTTAGGAGCCAAAATCCATTCAGAGTCCAAAACCATAAGGTTGATGTACGGGCCATTCAGTTCAAAGGGAGGCTATGAACCTTGGGGCTGGAGGCCCACCAAAGTGAGAGCCACGGGTCCAAGTGTAGGCCAAGTCTCAACTGTCAAGTTGCACTACCCAGGAAGGCAGGATGGGACTGTTGGAAGTTTGTTCAAGAAAGGGAGGGAACACTGGAAGCCAAATCATGGCTTTCTTAAATCCAGGCAATCTGATGAAGACAGCAGAGGATAGACGGAGCGAGGCTCTTGCGTTTTCTTTGGAATAAGACTATAACTCATCCATTCACTAGTTTTGACCAACTGTTGCTGTGGGCAGCTCAAGCAGAGAAATTCAACCTCAGTCCTCCTGGATGTGGCAGAGGAGGCAGATCAGTTAGTAGCATGGAGTGAAGGGACACAGGGAATAGGACGGAAATGTGTATAGCAAGCTATGTTTAAGTATGTTTGAACACAAACAAAATCAAAGATCAAAATAAAAAGATGAGAAAGAAGATCCTAGAGGGGCTATTATAGAAGTTGAGGAAAGAGCCAGCACATGTCCTGTACCCTGGGTGACTTGGAGTTAGTCAGATTATTCCCGTAGGGGAGACACAGGGACATTGAAATTGGCTTTCCATATCCTGGGATCCTCCATTAATGTCCATTTTTTAAGAGATCCTGTGAACATTTGGAGGGACAGGCTTCCCCATGGGCATGCTCTCACTGAAAAGTGACACTAGCCCTACTAGATTCCGTCACAAGTCATGGGAAATACAGTTGTGAGGGAACAGACAACCTGGGGCACAGCTAAAGCTGGGCTGTGGGGCATGGTCAGGCGAATATCGAACTCCTACAAGAGGAAACGAAAGAGGGAGGTTAGATGTATCGATAAAACCCAAGACAACAAATCACAATACACAGATGCTGTCTGGATTCTGAATTTTGAAAAACAAATACAAAACAACAAATTGAGAAATTCCGGATATGGCTCTTCATTTGATTTTAAGATAATTTTTATAAACATTTTTTGATTGATTTGAGAGAGAGAATTGGAACACCAGGGCCTATTGCCAGTGCAAATAAACTCCAGACACATGTGCTATTTTGTGTGTCTGGCTTTATGTGGGTATTAGGGAATTGAACCTGGGTCAGAAGGCTTTGAGGGAAAGTGCCTTTAACTGCTGAGCCATCTCCCCAGCCCCAAGATTTTAAAATAATGAAATAAAAATTATTGATGATTTTCATGATGTACATAATATATTTTGATCATAACCCTCTCCCATTGCCTTCTTTTGTTCCTTCTCCCAATCCCCTTCCACCAAACCCCTTCTACTTTGATGTCTTGATTTTTTTTCTTGATCCACCATCCATGACAAAATGTTGGTGGGCCCAATATTATGAAGGCCTTGTTCAGGTCATGACAGCATTTAGTGTCTGGAAGACAGCATTCCAAAGCATTCCTCCCCATCCTCTAGCTCTTAGATTCTTTTGCCCTCTCCAGTGTTCCCCAAGCCTCAAAAGGCACGATAGAGTTTTAGTGCTGAGCATTAAACAGTCGCTTATTCTTAGTACTTTTATGAATTTTGAGTCTCTCCAGTAATCACCACCACTGCAAAAAGAAGCTTCTCTGACCAAAGATGAGAGCAATGCTAATCTACGGGCATAAATATGTATATCCAGAGGGCAAATTGATTGGCACAACATATTCATTTAACTTCCCCTCTAGTGCCGATGACCTTCCAAACCATAGGCTTTTAGACTAGTTTTTCAGTATCAGGCATGACCTCCCTTCTGTGGAGTGAGCCTCGATGCCAATCTGAGAATAACAGCCACGCCACTACTGCACCAGTGGGAACATCTTGCCTGGCGAGTCACTTGTGTAGCTGTCTGCTGCTGGGTAAGAATGCTGATGACTCTTCTCTCCCTGAATGCTGCAGAGCACTTTCTAGAACTATGACAGCTTAAAGCTATTTAGGTTTGGGGTAGAATAATGGTCTTGGGATGAAGCTCATTAAAAATTCTTGCTTCTTATTGTATGGCAAATATCTCTGAATTGAAGGCAGCAAACAACTATTGTCAGCTTGGTCCAAAGTAAATGGGACAACTCGTGAGAGACTGTCGAGATTAGGCCTCTTAATATTCCCTCATAGAAGGAAGGACATGGGAATATCATCAGACGGTCAGCTGAGATCTTGGGCGCTCCTTGTGCCAGCTGTGTGGAATGATGCATGATGTGTGGTCCTAGGAGAAGGTAGAGTATGTAGAGGGTAATCAAGGATCAGTGAGCTCCAACTAAGCAGGCATAGGGGCGATGTTACCCATGCTGGGATGAGCCTTCTCGGTGGTATAACTGCTTTGGGGTCGCCATGCTCTGTAGTCAGTCCTCACCCTGAGGCTGAGGGAGGAGAATCCATGGAGGTAATCCTGACACAGGGAACTTGAAGCAACTATGGGGAGGTCGTCATCCATGTTGGGATGAAACTTTTCAGTTGCTCTGGGGACTACATCTTCTTGTAAAACCACCCTCACCCTATTCTGTAAGTAACCCCATTAAACTTACTGGTGTACCGAAACTGATTTTGGTGTCATTGTACTTTGGTCTGCCATCTGCGTCCTATCTTGGGTGAATATACATGTTTCTTATCTCTGCAGGGAAAAAGGCTTCATGCAACACTCCTTAGTAGCATTTGCAGACAAATCACATGGTTGGAATCTGCTTCACAGCACACGAGGGGATCAAGAAGAGACCGAGGAGATGGTGTGTGTTGATGGCTATTGAAACTGAGTGGTGGGGATCTGGGACTCAGTGTGCTGTTTCTTCCTATTTTATGTTACTTGATATTTTCTCCCAATAAAAGCATTGAATAATTGATATTTTCCAGAGCTTTTATTCTGATGTACCCACACATATTTGTGAAACAACCAAGAAACTGTATCATGATAAGTGAGAAATGCTGTGCAAGCAGTGCAAGAGAGGTGCCTTGCTGAAAAGGCAGCTCAGCACACACAGGAGGAGGAGTGTGGAGCAGTCAGCACAGGAAACACTCATCCAAGTGTAGAGCTGCCTGTGGCCCAAGGAGCCCTGACTCTGGCTGGTCCGGGGGCAACTATGGCCTCTTGCAGGTTTGGGCAGGTGCCATGCATCTGCGGTTTTATCTGGAGCAGAGAGACCAGCAAACGGAGTCTAATAGCAGGGCAGCATGAATGGTTGCTGAATCAGAGCTGGAGGTGTGTGTGTGTTTGGAGGTTGTTTATTCCCAATCCTGTTTTGAGGAGTCCAAAGAGGAGGATCCATGGGCCTGGAAGGGACTTGTGCTCACTGCCTTAGGCCTCTGCCCCACCCATGGGGCCAGCACTCCTAGCTGTGGGCCCCTTCGGCCACAGGGTTCCCTGTCTCTGAGGCTGTGAGTTACACCTCTCAATTCTCTTAGGCTCTTCTGTGTTGTCCAGGGTGATAGGTTCACCTCCCAAGACACCAGAGCTCTGAGAGTTTCTGTCACAAGTGCCTTGTGTGAAGTGGTTGCTCACATTCTGGACAGCTACTACTTCTTCCCACCTAGGCAGGACAAAGGCCACTGTCTCCTGAAAGATCCCAAGGGATCTGCCCTTTGGCTTCCCATACTCTAGAGCATTGGCTGGAATCTATTGAACTAGTTGTGACACAGAGAGAGGGGTGGGTATGTCACGTGTTTTCACTACACACTTAATGCTGCAAAGAGGTAGTACTAAGTCATCAATGTGGAAGAAGCACTTGGAGTAGTGCATATACCATAGCCTTGCTCTTATCCTCTGACTTATACCTGCCACAGATGGAGGTCCAACAGGAGCTCCCCAAGGACAGCCCCGGGCAGAATGGCACAACTGGTTGACCTGCAGGCCTTGCTCAATCCTCTACCAAAGGACAAGGACCTGTAGGAGTCCCCATCCCCTCCTGTGGGAATTTTCTTAATTTGTTTAGGCCAGTGTAAAGGGTCTCCTGTCTGCTTGCTTCTAGGCTGGGCAGTTTGGAAAGCATCTTCTTGGGTTTGCTCTGGATCACTAACCTGGCCAGGCATCCCAAGGCCCCTGATGCTTATCTGCACTGCCCCCATCTTCTGCTGGACCCTGGGGTAATAGGTAGTTCTGGCCAGTATGAGGTGCATGGCTATGGGGTAGCTGGGCTGGACAGTGTGGCTGGGGAGGGTGGAGGACAGTCCCTCTCCACAGATAAGAAGCTGAGTTATAGTGGTGTGACTGCATGGGCAGGACTTCCTCAACCCTTGGTGATTCGGTGGACGCTGCTCAAGTCTGACCCAGGTCTTTGGACTAGCTAATGGCATCAGATGCCATTACTCCAGTCTCTAGACATCCCCCGAGGACGTGTGCATCGTGGCATAGAGGCTGAGGAAATGTCTAGTTAGACAGCAGGCCCTCCTGCTTCTGCTCATTTGAGTTTAAGTTGTTCACATAGGAGATTTCAGTTCAACCCAACTCATTCCCATGGTCCAAGTTTGCTATTGGGAAGTTGATAGAGAAAGTGAAAAGTGGGTCTGGAAAAATGGCTCAGTGGTATTGCTTGCAAAGACTGATAGCCCAGGTTCAATTCCTCAGTACCCATATAAAACCAGATGCACAGAGTGGCACATTTGTCTAGAGTTTGCTTGCGGTGGCAAGAGGCCCTGGTGCAACCATTCTTTCTCCCTCTTAAATACATACATACATACATACATAGAAAGTGAAGAATGTCCCCTGCTTTTATGGGAGATCACTAGCTCTCTCAAGATCCTGTTCTCAGAGTCTCCAGGGCCCATGGTGGTGGGAGCCTGGGCCTCTGTGTCTATAGAAAGAGCCTATTTGTTTCTCTTTTTTAAAAGTATTTATTTGATCTACCTTGTTATTTTCACATGAAATTCCAAAGCCTTTATTTTTTGAAGGATAGACAAGTTTTGGGCAATTGCCATCTTTACAAGTGTCTACAAGTTTACATCTGTGATGTAAATGAGAAGAGCCTTTTGATAGGCAGATATGTTGTCGAAAATGATTTTTCACTTAGATGTGAAGTATTGGATTTCATTTTGGAATTTAAGTGTGTTTGGTTTGTAACTGTTTCTGCTCTGATCCATCAGCAGTTGCATGAGGAGATTGGGGAGCATCTCTCTAGCACAGGATTCAACTAGGGCTCCAGGAAACAGGCTCTTTGGTTTTGGATTTCATGGCCCAGCTCTGTAAAATAATACATGAAAAAGCAACAGCAATGTGCCTACTTTGGGGAAGTAGATGGGTGAAAAGACTACGTCAGCAGAAAGCCTGGTGCTCTCAAGCACCCTCTACCCTGGCTGCTTCCCTGGCAGCAGTGGGTATGGCCGGTCCCTGTTGTGTGGCTAACACTCCACCCACCACCCACATGTCCAGACAGTGGCCAAAGCTTCTGACAAAGTAGGCTTTTGACAGGCATTTATCTCAGTATTCCAAGAGGCTTGACAGAAGGGAAGGTGGAGGGTGGGCATCCTCTCTGGATCACTTTCCTCCCTGGGAGAGTGGGGTGCAGGGCCTCCAAGCCCTTTTCAGTTTCCAGAGAAGCTCGCACTGGACTTTGCCTCGCTGAGCTCACACTATGCACCAAAAACTCAGACAACATGCTGTTCTGGGATAACACTCCAGCATCCGGCGCCTGGGAACCTGCTATCTGAGAGGCTGTGACCGTTCTTTGTGCTCAACAGCCCTAGCGTAGGGAAGAAAAGCCAAAGTGAAAAAGAATTCGATCCTGGATCCCAAGGGGCTTGGAAGCGGCCCTGATACCAGTGAGCCACAGTTTATGTCACAAGTTTATGCATGATTGCCATATTGGCAGTTGGATTTACTGGACTGCCCTGAGGGTTCTAGGGACAGTGTGTCATGGGCTCCTCAGAGTAAGGTCTGTGGCTGAGGCTCTCTCAACACCCTTGTAGTGGCTTCCATTAAGCCTCCCGCTTCCTTGACTGGGTTCTTAAGCCGGCTTGGTCTTAAGGAAAATGTGTGTGGTATTGGGTGTAGACAGTGGGCAGGGGAAGTAGTGAGGAGCAGGCATTGTTATCATAGGCTCTGCCCTGAGGTTGGTTCTTGAGAAAAAGGAAGTTGCCCTTTGACACCCCTAAGGTTTACAGCAATAGGGAAGGTCACTTGCCCTCACCCTGGGGCTGGGCCAAACTAGGGGTGATAACTACCTAGTAGCTGAAGTTCTTGACAGGGCAAGTGGTGCAGCTCACCATACTAAAGTGTCTGCCTGTTCTAAGGACTTTACCCGACAAGTTCTAGGAAACAAGTCCTCTGTGTTCTCCCTTCTTCCTTATTTTACTCTAACATTTTAAAAGATGATATGCTTATAAATTTGTATCTTCAAAACATTGAAGAAAGTACCTTCTACTCCCACCTCCCCCAGCCTCCACCTGGTTTCTTTCTTCTATCTAAAGTCTTTAAGGCATGTATAATTCAAAGAAAATACATTTCTACTCACTATGTAGACTGCAGCCTAGGATGTATGCCTTTTTGCATATTGCTTTTTTTTTTTGAGGTAGGGTCTTTCTTGTTCTAGCCCAGGCTGATCTGGGATTCTGTAGTCTCAGGCT
>PVHP010000839.1:85244-125267 GCA_004024765.1 Zapus hudsonius | reverse complement strand
TGTAGCTACGTAGTCTCAGGCTGGCCTCGAACTCGCGGCGATGCTCCTGCCTCTGCCTCTGCCTCCCGATGGCGAGCGTGGCGTCGGGACGGGACGGAGTTTTGAGGATTCCGTTCCGGGCCGGGAGCGAAAAGGAGCCCTGCTCCCCAGCCTCCACGTGCCAGGCTCGGAGCGAGGCCACCGGGCGCGGGGGAGGCGGGTCAGCTCCCTGGACTGCCCGCAGGGAGGTGGCGGCGAGGGGCGTGGCTCTGCGCGGGGCGTGGCTCTGCGCGGGGGCGTGGCCTCTGGGTTTTTTTTTTTGTCCTCCGTTTCAGGAAAGGCTTCCCTGCGCCTTTAAGAGATGCAAGCGGGCCTCCGATTGGCCGGCACGCGCCGGTGACGTCACGCGAGGGCCGGCGCCTCCCCCCCCCCCCCCCCCCCCCCCCCCCCCCCCCCCCCCGCCCTGGCCCAGCGGCGCGCTGGCGGACCCTCGGCGCGAGGCCGGGCCGGGCCGGGCAGGGCAGGGTCGGCGCCTCCTTGAGCCTCGCGGCTCCGGGTCTCTCTCGGCGGGCCCCGGGGGATGCCCCCGGCATGGCCGCCGAGGTCTTCATGTGCTCCTCACACCGGGCCCGTAGCCGGGGCCGCTCGGTGCTGCTCAAGCCCCAGGTGCCGGAGGACGACGACGACGACTCGGACACGGACGAGCCGTCCCCGCAGCCCGCCGCCGCCGCCCGGGCCCACCCCAGCGCCGCCCCGCCGCCACCCCGAGCCGGCCCGGGCCGCGAGGAGCCCCCGCGCCGCCAGCAGATCATCCACAGCGGCCACTTCATGGTGTCGTCCCCGCACCGCGAGCACCCGCCCAAGAAGGGCTACGACTTCGACACGGTCAACAAGCAGACGTGCCAGACCTACAGCTTCGGCAAGACCAGCTCCTGCCACCTGTCCATCGACGCCTCGCTCACCAAGCTCTTCGAGTGCATGACCCTGGCCTACAGGTGAGAGAGGGGGCGCCCAGGGCCGCCACCACCCTGCCGCTGACTTGGCTTCTGGGAGGATCGAGGGGTCTGGGGGTTCCCCCGTTGAAAGAGGAGCCCGAGTCCGGCCTCTTGTCCGCGGTGCTCGGCTTCTTCCGGCTTCTTGTTCTCTAGCCAGACCCTCTCTCCCCTCTCCTCCCCAAGAAAGAGGTGTCGCGACAGGCTGCACCTCTTCAACCCAGCTCTGCTGACCCCTCCCCCATGCTTTGTGTGTTTGCACGTAGTAGTGGTTAAGACCACCTGGTCAGGGTGTCTGCCCCCCATCCCACACCCCCCACTCGACTATTTAATGATTGTGTAACTCTTTGGAGCCTGTTTCCTCCTTTGTCAAGAGGGGGTGACCGTATCTGCTTCCAGAGGGATTTTGTGGGGGTGGCTGGGTGCAGTTAGGTGCCCCATAATTGTCTGCATCAGGAGGATAGGTGCCCTCACAACCCGTTTATTAGGAGGTCCCGAGGGAGGATGGGCCCCTGGGTGCTCCTAGGAAGAACTTGTGGTGGAGCCCCAGCTGTTGGAGGAGCAGTCTAGTTTCCTGCAAGTGTGTGTGTGTGGGGGGGGGGAGTTCTTTTTCTCTTTTTTAGACTCAGAGTCTCCCAGGCTCCCCTCACACTTGCTGTGTAGACAAAGCTGGCCTTGAACTCCTGATCTTTCTGCCTTCATCTCCCAACTGCTGGGATCACAGGCTTGCACCACCGTACCCAACTCTAGTTGGAGGGTTTTCTGGCTGGTCCTGAAAGCTCGTGTGTAAGAGGCATCAGTGTTTAAGGCAGACATCCCAGACACCATCTTGACATGTGAATTCAGCTCTGGGCAGAGATCCTTTTTTTCCCAAGTCACAGAAATGCATGGCCTTCCCATGGGTGCATCTTTTAGGCGTTTGCTTTAGGTGGGTCTCCTGCCTCCAAACCACAGAACTGCTTTGGACTCAGAGTAGTGACCTGAGCAGTCCAGCCCTGCAGGAGCTCCTGCTGGGACCTCTCATGGGCACCTGCACTGGCCCTGGCTGTCTTGCCCTCTGCTCTGCCCACCACACTGGAGTTTCCTGTGAGACTCCAGAAACCTTGAAAGAGGAGTTGGGATATTCCCTAGTCCTTTTCCTTCCTTCCTTCTGTCCATCCATCCGTCCTTTTTTTTTTTTTTTAAGGTATTCCCTGTGTAGTCCAAGTTGCCCTGGAACTCACTATATATAGCCTAGGCTGGCCTTGAACTCGCAGTGATCCTCCTGCCTTAACCTCCTGAAGATTGGGATTACGTGCTGCCAGACCCAGTTTTGTTTTTGTTTTTAATCATTTTTGTTTTTGTTGTTTTAGAATATTTTATTTATGTGTGTGTGTGTGTGTGTGTGTGTGTGTGTGTGTGAGAGAGAGAGAGAGAGAGAGAGAGAGAGAGAGAGAGAGAGAGAGAGAGAGAAAAGGCCTCTTGCCACTGCAAACTCCAGACACATGCGCCACTTGTGCAGCTGGCCTTACGTGGGTATTGGGGAATCGAACCTGGGTCTTCAGATTTTGTAGGCAAGCACTTTTAACCGATAAACCATCTCCCCAGCTTCTGTTTTTCTTTATTTAAGTTAGCCTGAAAAATAATAGGTTTAATTTTGGCATTTTCATACATGTGTTTTGTGTTTCTTGTTTGTTTTTGAGACCCAGTCTTATCTTTCTGTCTTGCAGTGGTCCAAGCTTGTGGGTCCAAGCCATCCTCCTACCTTTGTTTTTTTAAGGGAGTGAGCCCTGATAAATCCACGTATTATTATTATGCGTTTGATTTGCTTGGAGTTCAAATACTAGACAGTTGGCTCTGGATGGCTTGTCCCCCTCTGAAATAAATTAGTCAACTTGCTCCTTTGTCATGTTCCTGAAATGCATCTCCTTCACCCCAGTTTCCTCTTGTGAAGGTTCCCTGGTGACTTATTCCCACAGTTTAGCTCTTCTGTCACCCTTACACGTCACACTGGTCAGTCTCTGCTGTGTTTCTCAGGTCTTGCAGGTTTGAGCTGGCACTGAGCCTGTGATGTTCTGTTTCAAACAAACGACTGGCATTCAGGTTGTGGTCCTGTGCGCCCTTCAGTCTCAAATTCTGAGTACTTTCATTGGAATCCAACCCCACCAAGATTGCAGCATAAACTATGAGACAGCTTTTCAGGCAAAACAGAGGTGAAAGAGAGGAATGTGTTTTATTAAGAGAACTTAATCCTCTTTTTTACTTTAATATAAATTTCTGCATGTATAGGGAAAGAGAGCTGCTTGAGTCACCAGAGGCACGAGGTAGGAAGGGCTCATTTAAGCAAGCCCTGCAAAAGGAAGAAGTAAGCCACTCAACCTTCGCCCTCTGTCTGGATAACCTAAAGGCTTATTAAAAAACACCAACAGATTTCAGTAACAGCTTTTTTTTTCCCCCATTACTTTCAGAAATATTTTGGCCACTGGCCATTGCCTTGTTAATTTTCTTGATTGCACAATGCATGGTGCAAGCAGCTTATGTTGCCCTTCGGGGTTTCCAGTCTTGTTGGCTTGCTGGTCCTCCTTCGAGGCTCCTGCTTTAGTTCTAGCTTTACCCCCAGAGGTCCCCAGAGGGGATCTGCTGCTGTGACTTCTCATGAAGATGCTTGCAGTGTGGATATTTGGTACAGACTGACAGAGAAGCTAGAGAAACGGGGTTCTGACTTCAGCTTGCCTGTCATGACCACCAGGCTGCTTTCTGAGAAGCAAAATTAAGGTGTGGGGGGCAGACCCAGCTTCAGAGCTGATCTGTGTCAGTGGAGCCGTCCCTGTTCATATTCTTAGGCTGAGAGGAAGGCCCACTGGGTGACTTTCCGTGTGACTTTCTGGCTCAGGCCTTTTCTGACTGCAGCTTCCTGTCATGTCCGGTGGCTTGCTTCTACTGCCTAACTCATCCTGGTACACTCTATGCTTTTTTTTTTTTTTTTGGTTTGGTTTCCTGTTAACTGCTGCCTCCCAGCTCTTTCCAGATGAGGCTCTGTTTAACAGCTCTGGGGGGTGGGGGGGAGGAACCTAAGTGCAGGGGAAGTTGTGGTTATTTTTCACCCAGTCCTGAGGGGGTGGGAGTTCAAGGATTCTTGAACAGGATCTGTTCTAGAACAAGCAAAAGCTTTAACTTTTTTTTTTTTTTCTGAGATAAGATCTTGCCCAGGCAGGCCTGGAACTCATAGTAATTCATCTGCCTCAGTCTCCTGAGTGCCAGGATTACTGGTGTAGCTGATCAATTTGGCCTGAACTGACTTTAATGGTGCAATCAGTTTGGGGGTCTGGGCACTCTCAGGAGTATGCCTAGTGGCCTGCTTGAGAAGTGATGGGGAGATGGGCTTCCAGTTTCCTTGTGGCTGACTGAAATCCATGTCCTTCCTTCCCTTGATTAAGTAGCCCTATAATGAATGAGACGTCTTGATTTGGTCCTAAAATGTGCTCAATTGTCCTCAATTGCTGCAACTTATTTATTTATTTATTTTTCGAGGTAGGGTCTCACTCTAGCCCAGGCTGACCTGAAATTCACTCTGTAGTCTCTCAGGCTGGCCTCGAACACACAGCGATCCTCCTACCTCTGCCTTCCGAATGCTGGGATTAAAGGTGTGCACTACCTTTTTTTTTTTTTTTTTTTTTAAGGCAGGACCTCACTCTAGTCCAGGTTGATTGAGTGCTGGGACTACAGACTTGAGCTACCACACCCGGCTTATTGGGACATCTTGAAGGGGAAGAAATTGTCTTCCCCAAGGCAAACTTTTTTTTTTTTTTTTTTTGAGAACAGCCCAGCTTACCTTTCCAGTCTTACTTCCTGTCTCTGCTCTAGAATGAGGTGGACAAAACTTCCCCGAAGGGTGGAAATGAGGATTAATGTGTCTAGTACCTGGCAGGTTTTCTAGGTTGAGTGTAGCAGGTGAGCAGTGGTGGAATTTCACAGATAAAGTTACGCTGGGTATGTTGGCAGCCACCTGCAACCCTGCCACGTGGGAGAGGGGCAAGAAGTTGAGTTCAAAGCAGCTTGGGCTACTAGCTAAAAACAGATGCCCTGCCTCTGACGTGTTTATTAGGAGTCCAAGTTTATCACCCACAAACGAACTGGGTCTGCGTCTTTGCGTCTTTTTTATGCATCTGTGTGGGTGTGTGCATGCATGTGGGGATCAGGACATCCTTGGGTATCTTCCTCAGGAACACACCTTTCTCCGCCCGTCCTCCTCCCCCCCCACTTTTTGGAGATAGGGTCTCTCATGGCCTGGAGCTCACCGATTAGGCCAGACTGGCTGGTCAGTGAATCCCATGGATACTCCTGTCTCCACTTCTCCAGGACTGGATTTCAAGCACTGAGCATTTTACGTGGGTTCTAGGGATCAAACTTTGTAAAACTGAGTTCTCTCTTTAATGTGGCTTTTAAGTGCTTGGCCAACAACTGCTAAGAAGCATTCTTGATTTGGCTGGGTCCTTTCTAAGGCCTCCACTTGAGAGTCTAGTTCATGGTTCTTGTCTTTTGAACATTTTATGGAGTATCACGTATGTACATCCCCCATACAGATTCTGAGCATGTCTCGTGTGTAGTTTCCGTGGTTGGTTTTGGTTTTGCTTCTCTACCTTCATGTTAACTCCTTTTGGTGTGTTTCAGAGGGAAGGAAGGAGGTGGCATTTTTTTTTTAATTTGACTATAAAGCAGTACTTTTATTTATTTAATTTATTTATTGGCATCTGGCTTTATGTGAGTACTGGGGAATTGAACCTGGGCTGTCAGTCATGTTTTGCAAATAAGTGCCTTTGACTGCTGAGCCATCTCCACAACTTTTATATATATTGTTTGAAAATGGCTTTCTGTTTGACTATCTGAAGAGACCTTATTTTTTTTATTAAAAATATTTTTTTTATTTATTTGAGGGAGAGAAAGAGAAAGAGGCAGAAAGGGAGAGAGTATGGGCGCACCAGGGCCTCCTGCCACTATAAACTCCAGACACACGTGTCACTGTGTATATCTGGCTTTACTTGAGTAGTGAGGACTTGAACTCAGGACATCAGGTTTTGCAAGCAAGCATCCCTAACTGCTGAGACATCTCTCCAGCCTGAGACCTTTTTATAAAAAGTAATATTTTAAAAATATTTTTAATTTTTTATTTGTGAAGGGAAAGAGAAAGAGTGAATCATGTATGTCAGGACTGTGGCACTTTGTGCTTCTGGCTTTATATTGGTACCTAGGAATTGAACTCAGGCCTCCAGGTTTTGCAAGCAAGTGTCTTCAACCAGCCCTGATGTGACGTTTTAATTAGAAGCTGAAAGATAGCTTTAGGATATAGGTTTCCCGGCTGCCATGGGTACCCTGTGTGGGCCAGCTGTGCCAGACTTAAGGAGCAGCAAGCCTGAAGACTCACACCACATCTAGTAGAGGACTCTTCTAATGACAGGCATGATGATAGAAGCTGAATTCACGCAAATGACCCTGTTACTCTTCTGCTTTCACACACCAGCAAGCTGCTTGCTTCTGGGTGTGCGCTGAAGTGAGAGCTTGGGCAACATGTCAGGGAGGGAGGGGAACATACAAGGCTGGAAGTAATGTGAGCCAGGCCTGAAGGGCTGGCAGTGCTGGGAGGCGGAGATTGTATGTTGCTCTAACTAGTGTGTGTGGACAGTTTTGCTGACTTCAACTTCCATGCTTATCTCCTTTCCAGTGTTAACTGTCAGAAATCATTGATTCCTGGGCTGGAGAGATGGCTCAGCAGTTAGTGGTGCTTGCCTGCAAAGCCTAACAATCCTGGTTCATTTCCCCAGTACCCACCTAAAGCCAGATGCCCTTTCTCTCTGCCTCTCTGCTCGCAAATAAATAAATAAAATATTAAAGAAAGCAACCATTGATTCCCTTCCCCAGTGGGGAAGTCCCTGTTCTGTTCCTCTTACCTGTTTTTTCCCTTTAGTAGTCCAGGATCAAATTGCCATTTTATGTAGAGGTCAGTTGGTCAGTTGCCGGCCCCATGGGAGAACAAGGAAGGGTTGGTGGAAACAGGAAGAGTCTGAGTGATGAGGTTAGGGAGAAGAAGAGCTGCTAAGTAAGGAAGCTTTCCATCTTCCATCTGGCTCTGTGGGTACTGGTGAATTGAACACGGTTGTTAGGCTTTGCAGGCAAGACCACGAAGCCCCAGATTCCTCATTTTAAAAAGTTAATGGAAAAAGAAAAAAAAAGCTGGGCGTGGTGGTGAACACCTTTAATTCCAGCACTGAGGTAGGAGGATCTTCATGAGTTCAAGGCCAGCCTGGACTAGAGCGACACCCTATCTCAAAAAAACAAAAAAGAAAATAAAAAAGGAACTTGAGCTCAGAAGTTAATTTGACCTTAGAGTTGACAACTTATCCAAGGAAAGGTGTCTTTTTTTGAGAGGGGTAGGTGTGGGGGACTTACAAGGTATGGTCTTACTCTAGTCCAGGCTGATCTGGAACTCACTCTAGTTCCAGGTTGGCCTTGAACTCACGGAGATCCTCCTACCTCTGCCTCCCAGGTGTTGGGATTATGCCTAGTTTAGGGTGTCTTTTTTTTTTTTTTTTTTTTTTGAGGTAGGGTCTTGCTTCTATAGCCCAGGCTGACCTGGAATTCACTGTATAGTCTCAGGGTGGCCTCAAACTCACAGTAATCCCTCCTGTCTCTGCCTCACAAGTGTTGGGACTAAAGTCATGTGCCACCACAACTGGTTTAGGTGTCTTTTTAAAAAATAGTTTTATTTATTTATATGCAAACAGAGAAATAGAAGACAGAGAGAATGGGTGCACAGGGCCTCCAGCACTTGCAAATGAACTCAGATGCGCGTATCACTTTGTGCTTCTGGCTTTACACAGGTACTGCGGAATCAAACTCTAGTCGTTAGGGTTTGCAGGCAAGTACCTTACCTGGTGAGCCATCTCTCCAGCCTCTAAAGTGTCTTTTAAAATATTTTATCTTTTTATTATATCTATTTTTGTGTGTGTGGATTGAACCCAGGGTCTAGTTCATATTATGCAATTGCTCTACTCTATTGCTTTTCCCCAGCAGCGGAAAAGTCTCTGGGGTTCCCTCTAGAAAAGTTCCCTCTTATCTGCTCTCAAAAGCCTGGAATTCTGTAAGAGGCAGTGAAGGTGCCAGCTCCTCTTCTCCTGTTAGGCGCCTGGAGCAAGCTGGATGGGGAGAGTGAACGCCTTGGGCTAGTTCTCATGTCTTACCACTGGTCAGGACAGCTCTAGCACCTGATGGCCTTGGGCGCTTTGCCCAAGTGAATGGAGATAGATATATCCCTGTGGAGACTCAGCCCTCATTTGATTCAGTGTTGTACCTGCTGTGATTTCTCTGGAGCCCTAAAACTGCTGGCACAGATTAAGAACTAGATACTGAGTTGATGAGGAGCTCTGGGATTGGAAGCTAGCTTCATAAACTTGCCTTGTTGAATCTTGTTTAGCTACAGTTCTGAAGATAAATTTTTCTTTTTTAATTAAAAGTATTTTTTTTGAGGTAGGGTCTTACTCTAGCCCAGGCTGACCTGGAATTCACTATGTAGTCTCAGGGTGGCCTTGAACTCATGTTGATCCTCCTACCTCTGCCTTCTGAGTGCTGGGCCTTGCGTCATCACACCTGGCTTCTAAAATATTTTTTTTAAGTACATTTATTTATTGATTTGCAAGGTGGGTAGATGAGCTCCAGGTGCATGCACAACTTTGTGCATCTGGCTTTACGCGGGTGCTGGGGAACTGAACCTGGGCCATCAAGTTTTGTAAGCAAGGACCTTTAATCACTAAGCCATCTTCCTTTTTTCAGTTTTAGGGTTTTTTGTTTTTAGCTGACCTAGAATTCACTATGTAGTCTCAGGGTGACCTTGCACTCAGGCCAATCCTCCTACTTCTGCCTCCCAAGTGCTGGAATTAAAAGTGTGCACCACACGCCCAGCTCTTTTTAGTTTTCATTAGTTTTTTATTTCTGTGTATATGTGTATATATGATTATGTGGGGGTCAGAGGACAACTTCAGGGTATTGTTCCTCCTTATAGCTCATTTGAGACTCTTTTTGCAACTGGGAAGGTCAGACTGGCTTTTGGATGCTCCTGACTCTCCCTCCATTGCTATAGTGCGTTAGGATTACAGCCATGAGTGCTATTCACATCAGGCATTGCACATACATGCTGGGGATAGGCTCTTTGAAATTGCCTCCCTTGTTCTTTAAATTATCCAGCAGGTCTTTCTTTACCTTGCTGTAGAATTTTTTAAAATTTTTATTTATTTGCATGTGTGTATGTATATGGGTGCACCAAGGTCTCTTGCTGCTGCACAACAATGCCAGACATCTGTGCCACTTTTTGTGTCTGGCTTTACGTGGGTGACTGCAGAATTGAACTGGGGCCTTGAGGCTTTGCAAGCAAGCTTCTTTAACTGCCAAGCCATCTCCTCTGAGTGTTTTCTTTCTTTTTATCAGTGTTAATGGGGTGTGATTTACATTCCGAAAAACCAGTGCAGTTCGTTATTACAATCCAGTTTTAGGATAGTTCATCACATTAGTAAGATACCGCAGGACCCCAGTTCCTGCCCCAGCCTCAGAAAGCTGCTAATCTCTCTGTCCCTATAGACTTGTCTTCTCTCACATTTTGTAATCATGTTAATCATGTGGCCTTTTGAGTTGGTTTCTTTAACATATTTTTTTCCTTTTCTATCTTTATTTATTATTATTATTATTATTATTTTGGTTTTTCGAGGTAGGGTCTCTATCTCGCCCAGGCTGACCTGGAATTCACTATGTAGTCTCAGGGTGGCCTTGAACTCACGGCAATCCTCCTACCTCTGCCTCCTGAGTGCTGGGATTAAAGGCATGCGCCACCACGCCCGGCACTTTTCTATTTTTAAAGGCAGTTTTATGTAGCCCAGGTTGGTTTTGAACTCTTGTTCTTTGTGCCTCCACCTCTCCAGTGCTGGGATTAGAGGCCTCTGCCACCAACCTGGTTTAGCATCATGTTTTCACAATTCGAATTTAAAATGTTGTAGTGCATGCCAGGTGTTTTATTATTCTTTCTCATCATTAACAGTATCCATTATATGGATGTCCCATGCTTTGTTTACTCAATCTTTGACAACCTTTTGGAAAAAAATTCATTCCTTTGTACATGCTAATGTGTGTCCAGTTCATGTGGGTGGTTTGGGAATTGAACCCAAGCCAGTTGGCTTTACAAACAGCTGCCTTTAACCACCGAGTCATCTTTCCCCTCTGTTTTCTTTTGTCTTTTTTTGAGACAATATTTCATTTAGTCTGTCCTGGAACTCACTGTGTAGTCCAGGCTGGCTTGAACATGCAACATTCCTCCTGCCATAGTCTCTCAAACTCTGGGATTACAGGGGTAGACCACCATGCCTGATGACAGATTTTCTCTTTCTCTCTCTCTCTCTCTCTCTCTCTCTCTCTCTCTCTCTCTCTCTCTCTCTCTCTCTCTCTCTCTCTCTCTTTTAGGTAGGGTTTCACTCTAGCTCAGGCTGACCTGAGCTTTATACTCTTTATACTCTCAGGTTGGTGTCGAACTCATGTCGATCCTCCTACCTCTGCCTCCCGAGTACTGGATTAAAGGTGTGAGCCACCACGACCGACAGGCAGGCATGTTTTTGAGATTCCTAGAACCTTTATTTTGGAGATCATTTCAGTGGCTAGGGGCTCTGGTGCACCAATTCATTTTCTCTCTCTCTCTCTCTCTCTCTCTCTCTCTCTCTCTCTCTCTCTCTCTCTCTCTCTTGCCCTACAAATAAACAAATAAATAAATAAATATTTTTAAAGCCACCCTGGACTGTAGAGTAAGACCTTGTCTCAAACAACCAAAACAAAACAAACCCCGTCCATTAAAAAAAGGAATAAAACTATGCATTTTACTGCATGTAAATAAAAACACATTTTAAAATCACAATTTTGCCAGGCGTAGTAGCCTATAAAGTCCCAGCATTTGTGAGGTTGAGGTAGGTAGAGGCTGAGATAGGAGGATCACAGTGAGTTTGAGGCCAGCCTGGGGCTAGAGTGAGACTCTGCCTTGCTGAAGAAGCACAGGCAAATACTAAACTTTGTTAGTGCCATGCCTGCCAAGGTGTTAGAGATGAAGTACTTAAGTAGTCTCTATTTACATCTGACCTTGGAATGCTTGAAATTAGTGGCACTCAAATATTTTGGTCCCCTTGACTTTCCTCAATATTGAGAACACCAAAAAGGGGTGTGTGTGTGTGTCCCCTACATAGGGTCTCTAGCCTCAGGCTGACCTGGAACTTTAGTTCAGACTGGCCTTAACTCAAATTGATCCTCCTACCTCTGCCTCCTGAGTGCTAGGATTAAAAGCATGTGCCACCATGTCCAGCAAAATTGTGGTTTAAAAAAATATTTTTAGGGGAAGGGAGATGACTCAGTGGTTGAGGCACTTGCATGAAAAACCTAATGACCGGGTTTGATTCCCTAGTACCCACATAAAGCCAGCTGCACAAAGTGGCACATGCACCTGCAGTTTGTGTGCATTAGCTGGAGGCCCTGGCGTGCCCATTTTCTCTCTCTCTCTCTCTCTTTCTCTCTCTCTCTCTCTGTCTGTCTCTCTCTCTTTCTCCCTCTCTCTCCCCTCCCCCTCCCCCTCTCCCTCTCCTTCTCCTTTCAATAAATGAAAAATTTAAAAAAGATTTACTTATTTGAGAGAATGAGAGAGAGAAAGAGACAGAGAGAGAGCATGCCAGGGCCTCCAGCCACTGCAAACTCCAAACTCCAGACACCATCTGCACATCTAGCTTCATGTGGGCACTGGGGAATTGAACTCGAGTCCTTCTGCTTTGAAGGCAAGTGCCTTAACCGCTAAGCCATCTCTCCAGCCCGAAAATATTTTTTAAAATTTATTATAATAGAGAGAATGAGAACAGGGAAGGAATGGGTGTGCCAGGGTCTTCTGCCGCTGCAAGCAATGCTGTGACACTTTTGCATCTGCCTCATGTGAATACTGTAGAATTGCACCGAGACTGTCAGGTTCTGCAAGTAAGTGCCTTTATCCACTGAGCTATTTCTCCAGCCCAAAAATTGAGGTTTTGGTTTTTGAGATGGGATCTTGTTCTATAGCCCAGACTGTCCTTTACGTGATGTTCCTCCTTCCTCTGTCTCAGGTCTGTGTCACCAAACCTGGCCTTAAAAACAGAAAAAGTAAGCCGGGCGTGGTGGCGCACACTTTTAATCCCAGCACTCGGGAGGCAGAGGTAGGAGGATCGCTGTGAGTTCAAGGCCACCCTGAGACTACAGAGTGAATTCCAGGTCAGCCTGGACTAGAGCAAGACCCTACCTCGAAAAACAAACAAACAAACAAACAAACAAAAAACAGAAAAAGTTCAGATTTTTCTTCCTATAGATTTTATTTTTTTATTCACTTATTTATTTATTTGTTTTTGGAGATAGGGTGTCTCAGGCTGGCCTTGAATTTATGGTGATCCTTCTACCGCTGCCTCCCAAGTGTTGGGATTAAAGGTATGCATCACCACACTTGGCCATTTTATTATTTTTAAAAATTATTATTTTTGTTTGTGAGTTGCATGCATGTGTCTTTCTTTCTATGGGCACACCGGGTCCTCTTGCCGCTGCAAACCAACATCAGATACTTGTCCCACTTTTTGCATCTTGGCTTAGGAGCATGTCTTGGGAGTTAAACCCAGGCTGGCAGACTCCGCAAGCAAGTGGTAAGTCATCTTCCAGCCCCCGTATTTCAACGTTTTCTGTAGGGACTGTAATTTGGAAAGTGCAGGATAGGTAATCTTGAGGATCTTCATTCTATTGGCATTAGAAGTGCCATGATTCTCTACTATGTACAGCAAATGCAGGAACAGTTGGAAGGTGACCTTCCTTCTCTGAGCTTCCCTAGCTCAGAAGACAGCTTGTCAAACCATCATCTGTAAAGTTCTCCTCTTAACATTGTTTATGTGGGTCAGAGGTCACAAACTTTGATGCCCATAAGGACTGGGAAACAGAGAGACCATCTCTGAGATGAGCAGGTGAGTCCTTTGCTTTATTTTCCTTTCTTCCTTCCAGCTACAGCATAGTTACAAAGAAATATTTGTTGTTAAAACAACATAAATATCAGATTTATGGGAAGGTATTAGGAAGTGGTGCTACTTGGGAATGTGAGCCCAGTGTTGTGTCTGTGTTTGGCATGTTGGAAAAGTTAGAATAAAAATGGATTTTTTTTGTGTGTGGGGGGGGAGTGTTTAACTTGAATTCAGGGCCTCCTGCTTGCATGCTCTCAATTTACCACTGAGCAATACCCCTCGGTCCAGAAAACAAGATTTATTTTATTTTATTTAAGAAAATAGTGGGGTGGAAAGAATGGGTATACCAGTGCCTCTTGCCTCTTCCAAATGAATTGCAGATGCACATACCAATTTGTGCATCTGGATTTTTTGGGGGGTACTAGATAATTGAGCCCTGGCTGGCAGACTTTTTTTTTTTTTAATCTTTATTGTCCAAAATTAGATACATGGAATGAGCAAATATTGTGTTGATAGACTTTTATTTTTTTAGGTAGAGTTTCACTCTAGCCCAGGCTGACCTGGGATTCACTATGTAGTCTCAAGCTGGCCTTGAAATCATGGTGATCCTCCTGTCTCTGTCTCCCAAGTGCTGGGATTAAAGGGGTGAGCCACCATGTCCACCTTGACTGGCAGGCTTTTGTACCTTTAATCACTGAGCCATCCCAGCCACAGAAATCAAGACCTTTATGTGAACTTTACTTTTAAATTTTTGTTTTGTTTCTAATTTAATGTTAGAGTTCAGGTATTAGGTATTCTGGGGGAATGAGTTTACTCTAGGCTGAGTCTTCTAAGTCCTGCTCTAAGCCACAAGGACTGTTTTTGTAGGTGTCCCTCACTGCTTTGCATACATTCTTAAAGCTCCCTTTAAGGTCACAAAACCATAATCTTCTGATACCAAATCTAAGACTGCTTGGTGAACCCTAAAGGTACATGTCCTCTTTGGCAGCAGTTTTTTAAAAATATACTTTAAAATTTATCTGCAAGTAGAGAGAGAAGAAAGAGAGAATGGGTATGCTAGGGCCTCCAGCCACTGTAAGCCAACTCCAGGTACATACACCACTTTGTGCATCTGGCTTTACATGGGTGCTGGGGAATTGAACTCGGGTCGTTAGGCTTTGCAGGCAAGTGTCTTAACCACTGAGCCATCTCTTTAGCCCCCTCAGAGGCAGGTTTTTTTTTCCCCCCTTGAGGTAGGGTCTCACTCTAGCCCAGGCTAACCTTGATTTCACTATGTAGTCTCAGGGTGCCCTCAAACCCACAGTGATCCTTCTACCTCTGCCTCCTGGATGCTGGGATTAAAGGTGTGTGTCAACACGCCTAGCTCAGAGGCAGTTTTGAGGAGATGTGAGTGAGGAGATGACACAGCCATGATTAAAAGAAGTCTAGGGACACTCTAGAGGCCCTGGCATTCCCATTCTCTTTCCCTGTCTCTCTCTACTTGAAAATAAATAAAAAATAAAGAATAGTCTAAATAGCCCTGCAGATGGAGGGTTCATTCCATTTTCTGATAATCTTGGGTTCCAGATTGTTTAGCTTTAATTCCTCTTGACTTATTAACTCAACACCTTGCTGCCATACTTGACTAGTGAGATGATTTTTATAGGGTGATTCTAATGTGCGGGAAAGGACCAAATTTGTAATTAACTTCAAGCAGTTGATTTGGTTACAGTTGAAACAAAACTATAACTAAGTTAGGCTGAGTTAGGCCTCTTGCTTAGGTCCTGACCAACACATTTCGAAGCATCATTTTATGTAGTGCTGGTGTGGCTTTGTGTGCGTGTGTTTTGGGAGGCTTACAAGCAGTGGGTGTGCCCACTCAGAGCCTCCTCCCCTCTTGTTTGTGCAGACACCTTGCATCTGTTCCTTGCATGTGTTTTCTAGCTCTCTGTTTCTCCTTCTGATTTATAAAGATGGGACAGATACAGCTTTGTGATTTGTAATTGCCATTATTTCTGCTTCTAAGATTAAAGTAGAATTTGCTTTTACTAGGGATGTAGCACTTTCTTCACTGGGACATGTTCACTAAGAGTTGGGGAGCATTTATAAGCACAGACATTTGGAGTTTGGCTGCACTTCCCAGGCCTCCTTCCAGACTTACTCATCATCTTTCTCACTGTAGTCCAGGCTGGCCTTGAATTCATGTCGATCCTTCTGCTTTAGCCTCCTAAGTACTGAGATTATAAACTACAGTTTTTGTCTGTGTGATTTGCATGTATGTGCACGCACACATGTGCAGCATGCTTCTATGTTTCCATATGTGGGTATACATGTGTAGGTGCATGTGTGCCTGTGGTCAGTGTGGGTGTCTCTTCTATTCCTCTGTCTTACTTATTGAGACAGAGTCTCTCATTGAACCCAAAGTTCAATGATTCAGCTAAGCTTAACTAGCCAGCCTGCCCCACCCTGGGGATCCACTTGTCTCTACTTCCAAGTGTTGGAATTATAATTGTACACCACCATACCTGGGATTTATGTGAGTTCTTGGGATCTGAACTCAGGTCCTCTCACAGCAGGTAGGTGCTTTATTGATTTAGCCATCTCCCCAGCCCTAAACTGCGTGCATGCGTGTGTTTATTTGTTTGTTTGTTTGTTTTGAAGCTGTTCACTGTAGCCCAGGCTCATCTGGAACCCACTCTGTGGCCCTGTTGGCTTTGAACTTCCAGTGATCCTCTTAGCTTCCCCAGTGCTATGACTAAAGGTGTGTGCCGCCATGCCTGGCTTGCATTTTTTAAAAAATATTTTCTTTATTCATTTTTAAGCAGAGAGAGAGAGAGAGAGAGAGAGAGAGAGAGAGAGAGAGAGCGAGCGCACCAGGGCCACCACCTTGTGGGTCTGGCTTATGTGGGACCTGGGGTATTGAACCCGGGGCCTTAGGCACTGGAGGCAAGTGCCTTAATGGCTGAGCCATCTCTCCAGCCCAAGTATTTATTTGTAATAGAGAGATACAGACAGACTGGAAGAGAATGCGCACACCAGGGCCTCTAGTCACTGTAGAGGAACTCCAGATGCATGTTCCACTTTGTGCATCTGGTTTATGTGGGCACTGGGGAACTGAACCTAGGTCCTCAGCCTCTACTCCGCAGGCAGGCGCCTTAACTGCTGAGCCATCTCTCCAGCCTGCATTTTACTTTATTATAAAAATAGAAATTAAAGATAAAGTTAAAAGAAAAAATTAAAATTGCAACACTAAGGAATAATCTGCCAATTCTCTAATGCTTATCCTTCCAGACTTTGTTTTTCAATTGATTTTGGCAGTACTGACTTTACTTTTTTCCATTTCAGAGATTGTGAAAACCTTTCCAAGTCCCAAAATGCTCATCAGAAATGTTTTCTATGGCTCAATAGTATCTCATTGTGTGGCTGTATTATTATTTATTTAACCCCTCTGTTGATCTTTAAGAATATATTTATGTTTCTCTCTGATTTTTTTGTAACCTCTCAGGTATATCTGGGCTGCTGTTCTTTTTTGTTTTGGGTGGGGCTGGAGGAGTTGATAGGCCTCGTGTAGCCCAGGCTGGCCTTGAACTCTTGGATATCCTGCTTCTGACTTGGGAGTGCTGGGATTATAGGCCTGCACCACCACATCTGACTAGGCACCTGTTGTGTTCATTCTTGTTACCATATCCCAGGTTGACTCCAATCTCTGAAATATTGTTCTGCCTCTTCTTCCTTCCTGATAGGATCTATTACCATGAGAATTTTGTAGGGCTCTGGAAAAAGAGCACCTCATATCAGCATTTTAGACACCCCCACCTTGTCATTACCAGTCCACCCTCAGTGAACAGGTATGTGTATGGAAATTGTGGTTAGCAGATACACAGTGGCCTGTTTATTTGAAGGCTCTGTTTTCACGTGTGTCCCTGCAGTCTGTAGAGGAGCTGAGAAGAGTGAGTGGATGGTCAGTAAATGCTACCATGAGCTTTCAAGTTCCTGTTGTGCCTTGCTGACTTCCAGACCTGAGCTAGTATTGATGGCAGTGCCATTGATCATGCATGCTGCCTCTTGGCGCTTGGGTGTTCCAAAGTCAGAGCAAGACTTTGTGAAGGATGCAGTTCAGGGGGTGCCCAGCAGTGAGCTCACCTGCGCTGGCAACTTACTGTGAATGCGAGTTCCAGGCTGTGCAACTCTGAAGCACCGTGTCATAACTTCTGCCACATGGAGTCCTGAGATGCCGCCTACCTCATCTGTGGCTTTGGTGGCTTGCTAACTAGAGGAGCTTCTATGGTCTGGCTGTCTTCCCTCTGGGCAGAGTGCTGGGCAAAGGGCCTGTTGAGCAAAGACTTAGGGTGTCTGGAATGGAGGGGCCAGTGGAGAGGCTCAAAGACCATGTGTCCATGTCCACCTGCTGCTTTCTTGCTCTCTGACTTACGGAGGGGCCAACAGGGCAAGTGCCCAGCTCTCTGCTCTTTTTAGTTGTAGCCATTGGACCAGTTTTTTGTTTCCATTTGGGTGGAAGTGGGTGCTTTTTTGTTGTTGTTGTTTGTGGTGCTGGGGATCAAACTCAGCTTCACATATGCTGAGAACACACTCTGCCACTGAGTTCATTATCTCACACCCCTGCTTTCTGCTTTTTCCTCCAGGAGACAGTGCCCATCAGAAAGCCTGCCTTCACAAAAGTAGTCAGCTGGGCTCTGGCTTGTCCTTGATGCTGTTCTTGTACCTTAGGTCACCTGTGCCATGTGCAGCCTCCTCCAGGGCCTTCTCAGAGCAACTCCCAGGGACCTGTAGATTACAGTGGAGCAGGTGTGATGTATGTGTAGCCACCTGCTTTTCCCATGATAAGTCTGTTTGTTTACCTTCCTTGTTGTGTTTGGAAATGACTCCTTGGTGTTGTGGGTGTGGAGTGGTGGAGGTGAGCTCCCAATGGTAAAGTGGGGATAGTGAGCAGAGCAGGTGTGGTGTGAGGAATGCTATGGTCTGCTGTTCTCCAGAGGGAATGTCCTTCTGTTTAGTGGACTTTTAGGGTCAAGTTTGCTTCCTTCCTGAGTACCTGGAACTTAGAGGGGAGCTTTATAGAAACCATGTTTCAGCCCTTTGTTACTTGTTGGCTAGGTTCAATGAAAATTTATCAGCAAGTGAGACTTCAATGTGTCCTGGGAAGATGACTAACAGCTGGCTGTATGACAGACCTGCTTGGAAGGGCAGTTGGCAGCCTTCTCACTGTGGATTGGCTAATATTGGTTTATATGTATGATTTCTTTTCTTTTTTGAAAAATTAATGATTGCTGTGTGGGTTGGGTGCCATAGTGCATGTGTCTCTGCTGCCTGTCTCACCTTCAGCATCCTGGGATTACGGAAGTTTATCACAGCTTCCAGCTTTTCACATGGGAACTAGGGATTAAACTCAGGTGCTCTAGCTCGAGTAGGAGCACACTGCTGTAACGGGGAAATTTGGCACAGCTGTATCTGGGATTTACCGCTGCATTCCAGCCCCCCCCCTAGTTCGTGTCCTCTAATGCAAAAGAATTATACCCAGGGAGAGAAATATGTTTTATCACACATTTATTCTAGATTAATTAGTTAAGGAAAAGGGGAATTGGATAAGAAAGCCTCCCAGTCACCATGTGGTCTGTGAGGTCATTAATATATTATTTAAGGAAACATGGGGAGTTACAGAGTTCTCCAGCCACCAGTGTGGAGAGAAAACGTAGAGAGTTTAACAGAACTTACGTTGTTTAGCTAAATAAGCAGAAGAAGAAAAGATAACACAGAGCTCCCATCATATAAAGGAAAGGTTCATGAGGGAAAAAAATCTGGAGCCTTCCCCCACCCCAACCATTAGTTGGGGTGGGGTTAGGCCTTACCTTCCTAAGGCCAGGAGAGTCAGAGGTCCTTCTGCTGGCCTGCCATGAGGGGAAGAGAGCGCTTTCTTCTAGGAAAGTTAATTTAAGATTTCCCCAGGTGAGTCAAAGAGACAGCTGATTGGTTTATATCTGACCAATCAGTTTTAGCACCTAGATTTTAGTTCTAGATAGACACCTCCCACTCAAGGGGGTGGTGACTGTCTCTGGAGCTGCATGACCGTCACATTAACCACTGAGCTATCTCTCCCCAGCCCTGTTTTAAAGTTTGTTTTTTCTTTTGGGATAGGGTCTTGCTGTATGTAGTCCAAGCTGACCTAGAATTCACTATGTAGTCTCAGGGTGGCCTTGAACTCACAGTGATCCTCCTACCTCTGTCTCCTGAGTGCTGGGACTAAAGGTGTGCACCACCATGCCCAGCAAAACCTTTAAAGAATATTTTTATTGGAGCCAGAGAGATAGCTCAGCAGCTAAGGTGCTTGCCTGCAAAGCCTAACAACTTGAGTTGGATTTCCCATTACCCACATTTTAAAGCAAGATGCATAAAGTGGCGCATGTGTCTGGAGTTCATTTGCAGCAGCTGGGGGCCCTGGTGCTCCCATTCTCTTCTCTTCTCTTCTCTTCTCTCTCTCTCTCTCTCTCTCTCTCTCTCTCTCTCTCTCTCTCCAAATATATAAAAATACAATAAAAATTGTTATTTATTTATTTGAGAGACAAAGAGGCAGCCTCTAGAGAGTGGGAGTGAGAAAGTGTGTGTGTGTGTGTGTGTGTGTGTGTGTGTGTGCGCGCGCGCGCGCGCGTGCCCGCACGCAACAGGGCCTCCTGCCATCAACTCCAAATGCATGCACCACTGTGTGCATCTGGTGCACCACTGTGTACATCTGGCTTTACATGGGCACTGGGGAATTGAACCCAGGCTGTCAGGCTTTGCAAGCAAACACATTTAACCGCTGAGCCATCTCTCTGGCTCTCATTTAACACGATGCCTCAAAGTCACAGAAAACTGGAGGGTGGAAATTAAGAGGGGAGGGCAGATTTTCAACCAGTTCTTGTGGGGCTGTTGCAGTCTCCTGACAAAGCCACCATTGTTTTGAAGAAAGTGCCAGTTGGTTTGATTTGAGTCACTCTAGTGCCCTGAAACTGACATTTTTCTGCTGTGCCTGGGGCAGGCCTGGAGGAGGGAGAGCCAGCTTAGAGGGAAGGAGCACATTTCCTGAGCCATCCTGTTCAGGCAGCAGTCTAAGGGTGACTGCAGACAGCTGTCGGCTGCCCCTGTGGGCTTCTGTGCCATTCTGGACCTTGGCTGGGCTGCAGCCAGCATTGCCTCTTGTTAGCGCCCCTGGAACATTAGGTGTCCAGGAATTATGCTGTTTGATGGCTGCTTTGGCCTTACTTGGCACTAGCCTCTCTGCAGGAGCCACCTGCTCTGGCTTGGCTGTCACTGTTGACCTCCCAACCAACTCTTGGCCTGGTATATCTTGTGTACATATTTCAAGCTACACAAGTAATCAGCAAGAGTGAGGAATTCCTCTGGCTGAGCCCCTGCTAGGCAGGGCATGAGCTGGGATGGGCTTGGAAGTGCATGTTTGGGTTCTGAGGCTAACTTCATAGTTTTTTTCTTCTGCTCCATGCAGTTTCATAATCTTAAATCTGATATCCAGATGTTTGGGAACTCCCAGCACCAAATGGGGAGGACACAACTGCCCTGGGGAGGAGGTGGCTCACCTGGCAAAGTATTTATAGTAGCAACATTAAGCCTGTAATCTCAGCACCTGTGAGGTGGGGTCAGGAAGATCAGGAATTCAAGGTTATCTTTGGTTACATAGCAAGTTTGAGGCTACAAGAGACCCTGTTTCAAAAAAGACAGAGTCTTTTTAAGTTCAGGCTATTTCATATATTATAGCATGAAAGTTGGGTTATTGTTAAATGTACCTGTGCCTTTTAAGGAACAGTGTTTTCCAGATCACTTGTTTTCTTAGCTGTAGCTTACATAAAAATAACCTTTTTTTTTTTTTGTCTTGTTTTGTTTAGTTTTTTTCTAGGTAGGGACTCGCTTTAGTCCAGGCTGACCTAGAATTCACTATGTAGCCTCAGTTTGGCCTCGAACTCACCTTTGCCTCCTGACTATTGGGAGTGAAGACATGCACCTCCAGGCCTAGCATTGTTTTATATATATATATAATTTTTTTTTGGTCTTGGAGTGTTGCTAGGCTTTCAAACTTCCAGCCCTCCTATCTTTACCTCCCAAGTGCTGGGATTACTGGTGTGCACCACCACACCTGTTATGTGCAGTCTGGGGATCAAACCCAGTGTTTGGTGCATGCTGGGTAAGCATTCTACCAACTGAGCTACATCCCCAGCCCACAGTTAACACATTTTAAAATTATTTTAATTTATTTGAGAGAATGGGTGCACCAGGGCCTCCCACCACTGCAAACAAACTGCAGACACATGCTCCCCTTTGTGCATCTGGCTTTACGGGGAACTGGAAAATTAAACCTGGGCCATCAGGCTTTGCAAGCACGTGCTCTAATCATTGTACCCTCTCAGCCCAGTTATCACACTTTTAGTTGGCTATGGAAACTTCTCATGCATATATATATATATATATATATATATATATATATATATATATAGAGAGAGAGAGAGAGAGAGAGAGAGAGAGAATGAATGGGGGCTCGTTGCCACTGCAAACAAAGTCCACACATGCACCACTTTACATCTGGATTTTATGTGGCTTTGCAGGCAAGTGCCTTTAGCCCTTGAGCCATCTCTGATTTTTTTTTTTTTTTTTTTTTTTGAGGGAAGGTCTTCCTCTAGCCCAGGCTGATCTGGAATTCACTGTGTAGTCTCAGGGTGGCCTTGATTGAACTCACAACAATCCTCCTACCACTGTCTCCTGACTACTCGGATTAAAGGCTTGCACCACCATGCCTGGCTCAGGTTTTGGTTTTTTGAAACAGGCTTTTGCTGTGTAGCTTTAGCTGTCTTAGAGCTTGCTAAGTAGACCAGATGAATCTCGAACTTTCTGTGATCTTCCTACCTCTGCCTCTGGAGTGCTGGGATAACATGCAGGGCTCATTTATGTTCTTTTGTGTGCGGTGTGTGTGTGTGTGCTTGTATGTGAACGTGGGTATGTACATGCCACAGTACATGTGTGGAGGTCAGAGGGCAGCTTCAACTGCTGTTCCACGGCTTCTGCCTTGTTCTGAGACAAGATCTCCCTTGTTTACAGCTGTGTTCACCTGTGTAGCTGGCTCACAACCTTTGGAATTCTGTTATCTCCTCCTCCTTCCTTCTCTGGGATTACTGACATCTTCACTCTGCATCTAGCTTTATGTGGATTCTGGGGGTCCAAACGGGCCTCAGGCCAGCCCTCTTTACCCACTGGGCCATCTCCCCAGCCCCCATTTGTGTTCTTGGGCATCAGCATCTCTCTTTTGGGAGTGTGTGATTCTAGATTCTTAGAACTGGAAGGAATTTGGATCAAGTGAATTGAATTCTTTTTCATCTGAAAAGGACATAGTCATTGGAAGCCTATTTATAGATCTTGAGGTCTTGGCTACCTAGGGAGTGTGACCTTACACTCGAGTTGGATCAGTGGCTTCAGATCTTTCCAACTTTTAAGTAGGTTACAGAGCTGGCAGTACCTCAGAAATGACTAGTGATGGCGACAGTAGCACATTTGCTTGCTAGGTGCTCTGAAACAGTTGCAGGCATGACCTGTATATTTTGTTACATGTCTAATAGCCAGGTTCTAGATCCTTCACTCTGCCATGTTCTGGCCAGAGAACTGTTCCCTTGATTCACTTCCTTTGTGCTGTTGGGTGGAAGTTTTCATTCCTTATCTAAATTCTTACCTTTTGACACAGATGGGAAAGTCACTGGTGACACTGAATATAATAGAAACTTGTCACTAGCTCTGCCCCACCCTGCCCCACCCCAGCCCTGACACTGGCAGTTGCCTTATCACTAGGTGGGGCTTCATTGAACACCATAAAATGTGAATAGTGCTTTAGCTTGACCTGGTGATTTGGTTTTGTTTTGCTAGTTTTATTTTCTAAAATTCTTTTTAAAGTGTTACATATCTGGTGGCCATGTATGAAGAAAATTATAGAAAACCAAACAGTGCCTAGATTTTATGTAGGTACATAAAATTGTGAAATACATAACATGAGAGTAAAAACAAAATTATCCAGGGGCACAGAGGGGACTAATGGGAGGGGGGAGAGAAAGGGAGTGGAAAGGATTGGGATGCACCATATAATTATGTCCCTAGGAAATCCAGTACTGTGGACAATAAATAAACATGAGATAGCTCAGCAGTTAAAAGCGCTTGCTTTCAAAGCCTGATGATCTGGGTTCAATACCCTAGTACCCACGTAAATCCAGATGCACAAAGTAGCACATGTATCTGAGTACGCATGTGCTTGCTTTCCCTCCCACCCTCTCAGTGTCTCCCTTTCTCCTGCTAATAAATATATTTAAAAAAAAAAACATTTAGTAGATGAAGTTTAAAGATGGATCGAAATGGATCAAGACGCTAGAAGCTGTAATCCCAGCATGTCTACAGCTAGATGGAAGACAGAGACAGGAGAATGTCTCTGGAGCTCATAGACCAGTGAGCCACGATATGAGAGACCCTGCCTCAAACAAGGTAGAAGGTGAGGATGACATTCCAAAGTTGTCATCTAGCTGGGTGTGATGGCGCATGCCTTTAATCCTAGCACTCGGGAGGCAGAGGTAGGAGGATCACCAGGAGTTCAAGGCCACCCTGAGACTACACAGTGAATTCCAGGTCAGCCTGGTCTAGAGTGAGACCCTACCTCGAAAAACCAAAAAAAAAAAAATTGTCATCTGACCTCCATGCACCATGCACCATGGTGCACTCCACACACCAGAAAGAGAAAAGAAAATGGAACAGCTCCAGATCCTTTCTGCTCTCCCCTCCCCCAAGGCCTGGCACATGCTAAGTAAGTGCCGTATCACTGATCATCTCCTTGTACCCCAAACCGCTTGAGACAGAGTCTTAAATTGCTATGTTGCCCCAACTGGCCTTGAACTACTGAGTTCAAACAATCCTCCTGCCTTAACCTCCCAGGGCAGACAGCAACAGTTTTCTTTGGAGATTTGACCATAGAATCACAAATTCAAGTGGAAGAATTAAACAGGCAAGAATTCTGAATTTTCTTTTAAAAAAATGATGGGGGCTAGGCACAGTGATGCGTGCCTCAGCATTCAAGAGGCAAAGGTAAGAGGATTGCTGTGAGTTCAAGGCTAGCTTGAGCTAGAGTGAAACCCTACCACAAAAAATTATGCGGGATATATATATATCACAGTGTTGATGTTAGCACAGAATTGGACACAAATCAGCAATAAAGACCCCAGAGCATAATGTTTGTTATGATTTCATTGTGTTTATCAAAATATGAACTCGTGAGAGAAACTAAAGCAGCCAGACAGACTTTATTTTGGTGAGCCGTGTAATGAATTAAGTTGAAGCTGGGCATGGTGGCACATACTTAGAATCCCAACCATGTGGGAGGCTGAAACAGGTGAAACAGGAGAGCTGCCACAAGTCCAAGACCCTGTCTCAAAACAAAGGGATAAGAGAGGAGGGGAGGGAAGCAAAAAACAAAACAAAAAACCCAGGTCCCCAGAACCGACTTACAGCTGAACAAAGTGGCAGAAGCATCTGTGATTCCAGCACTCCTGTGGTAAGATGGGAGGAGAGGCAGCAGAGCCTCAGGCCAGTTCGTTGGGTATCCCCACTCAGCACACTCAGAACAGGGTGTGAGGCTGTCCTCTGACCTCCACGTGCATGCATCTGTACTTAGGAACACACACACACACACACCCTCAAACGCCATAAGCGATAGAGCACTGAGAGGTGGTCCCAGGTGTGTATGTGGGAAGGTGGTGTGTGATGAGGATGGAAAATTGGGTCTAACAGGGATAACATAGATGACTTAGTTGCTGGGAACCACTTTCTAAAGCAGGATCTTTCTTTTATTCATTCTCCCCAAGTAAATTCCAAATGGAGCCAAGGGACTGTGGAATAGCACAGTGACAGAGGCAGAAGGGTTAGGAGTTAAGAGGCCAGCCTGGGCCCCATGAGACCCTGACTTAAAACAAACAAACAAACAGGGACTGTGGAGATAGCACAGTGGATAAAGCGTTTGCCTCACAAGTATGAGTATCTAAGTTCAGATCCCCAGAACCCATGTAAAACCAGACATCATGAAAAGGTGTTTTTAACCCCGGAGAATTTATAGCAAGATGAGAGGCAGAGATGAGAGAATCTCCCGGAAGCTTGAGGGCTAGTTAGCCGAGTGAACACAGTGGTGAACCACCACAGGAACTCACAGGAACTTGCATGCACACATACACACACACTCCAAAAATAAGTAATAGAAGGACTAGAAGGAAATGTAGATGAAAAAATTTTTTTTGGTCTCGGGGAAGGAAAAGTCTTTTAAAATATTTTTATTTATTTTCAAGGAGAGATAGAGAGGCAAGGAAAGATAGGAGAGCCACTGCAAATGAACTCAAGATACCTGTGCCACTTTGTGCACCTGGCTTTACATAGGTACTGAGAAAATCAAACCTGAGTCATCAGGATTTTCGAGCAAGCACCTTTAATTGCTGAGCCACCTCTCCAGCCCAGAAAAGTCTTTTTTTTTTTTTTTAAGTATAACACACAAAAAATAGAAACATAAAAAAGAAAGAAACTTGTTTTTGGGGTAGTGTTCCAGGCTGAGCTCCAACTTACTGTATAGATGAGGCTGACTTTGAACTCTTGCACCACTTTGTGCATCTGGATTTATGTGGATACTAGGGAATCAAACTTGGGTCATTAGGTTTTGCAGGCAAGTGCCTTAACCACGGAGCCATCTCTCCAGCCTCTCTCTCTCTCTCTCTCTATATATATATATATATATATTATATATATAATATATAATATATATATAATATATATATAAAACAAACATATATATATATATATATATATATATATATATATATGTTTGTTTTTTTTTTTCAAGGCAGGGTCTCACTTTAGCTTAGGCTGACCTGGAACTCACTCTGTAGTTCCAGGCTGGCCTTGAATTCAAAGTGATCTTCCTACTTCTGCTTCCTAAGTGCTGAGAATTAAAGGCATATGTCATATGTCTGGCTAGAAGAATTTTTGTCTAGCATGCATGAAGCCCTGGTTTTGATCCCTAACATAAACTGGTCATGGTTTCACATACCTGTAATCTCATCAGGCCAGAGGATCAGAAATTCAAGGTCATCTTTGGCTACATAGCAATTTCAAGGCCAGCCTGGCTACACCGGACCCTGTCTCGATCCTCAACTTCCTTTCTTTTCTCTTTCACTACCTTTCTTCTTCTTGTCCTCCTCTTCTTTCTTCCTCTTTCTCTCCATCCTCCTCCTTCCTCCTCCCTTCCCTTTTCCCTCCCTCCATGCTGGAAATCAAACCCAGAATCTAGTGCAGGCTAGATACATCTTCTACCTCTGAACTTTACCTCCAGCATAAACATTTGGCGGTGGCTTTAAATGGCACCTGCCCTGTGAGTCCAGTTACAGCCAGAATGTGACGTCGTAAAGCCCAGAAACATGACCATCATTTGCTCTGTGCCAGACCCAGATCCTCCTGCCCATTTATAATCCACCCAGAGCTGCTGTTCTGTGGAGACAGCTGCCATTTTGCAGAAAGAGGGCTCGGGTGGCTTAGGCGTTGCATTTAGAAATGGAATCACTCTGCTCTCTAGACATGTACTCTACCACTGAGCTACCTCGCCTACTCCTAGAGACACTCTGCTTTCATTTGCTTAGAAGTCATAAGTCTAGCCAAGTTTGTCCCCAAATGGATAAGACCACATCACTATAGGTGATTGGATACAGGTGAGGATGCAATGTAGCTAGACAGACTGCTTGGTTTGCAGTCCCTCTGCTGGCTCTACTTTTTGTGCTTGTGGAAACCTTTATTTCCTCCTTTTTTTACAGAAAGGACATATATCCTCACAGTAATTTATACATGCATACACACTTGTTCATACCTGTGCACACTAGCACACCTGCACACTTCCACCCTTGAGGTAGGACGGGCCAGGAACAGGGACTTTGGAGCCATGTCCCTGCTTTACTGCTGCAGTCCTCAGTGGCTTATCCATGAAAGTTCTTTTGAATTAAAAACATAGCCAGGTGTGGTGGCACCTGATGGCCATGAGTTTGAGGCCACCTGAAACTACATAGTGAATTCCAGGTCTGACTGTACTAGAGTGACACACCCTTCCTCTGACAAAGAAGGGGGAGGCGTGGCTAGAGAGACGGCTAAGTGGTTAAGGCACTTATTTGCAAAGCCTAAGGACCTGGATTCAATTCCCCAGTACCCACATAAAGCCAAATGTACAAGGTGGCACATGTGTCTGGAGTTCGTTTGCAATGGCTAGAGGCCCCTGGTACATGTGCCTCCCCATAAATAAATAATACACATAAAAAATGGAATTTCAGGCACAGGAGAGGTACCCATACTTATGCACCTGCTTAGGAGCAAGGCCTGAAAGCCTTCCTGGTCTCCTGTGAAAGGTGCCAGGGTGATTCCTGCACACACATCACCCTCTTCTTGCCCTGAACTCATGGTGGCTGCTCCTCCATCCTGGCTTCTCAATGAACCTTTGTCTCTCTTCAGCTTGTTAGTTTTGGCTTTAGCAGCCTGTGGGATCAGGCCAAGATCAGGAGAAGCCAACAGAGGCAGCTCTTTAAAGAAAAAGAGTTGGAGGCCTTGGAGGATTTATCCCTCATTAAAGGCAGCACTTAATCACCACTATCCACGTATCTGTTATATATGGCTAATTGCCTTTTGACTATTGATTAGAAGGCCTAAAGGTCTTTGGCTGTGACTGGGAGTTTTATCTTTGTTTTGAAAAGAAGGCATTCCTATGTTAATTAATTTTGTTTTTTTTTAATTATATATTTGTGAGGAGAGAGAGAGAGAGAGAGAGAGAGAGAGAGAGAGAGAGAGAGAGAGAGAGAGAGAGAGAGTGTGTATGGGCACACCAGGGCATCTTGCCACTGCAATTAAATTCCTGATTTAATTGTGCCACTTTGTTCATCTGGCTTTACATGGGTGCTGGGGAGTCAAGCCTGGGCTGGCAGACTTTGCAAGCAAATGCCTTTAGCTGCTGAGTTGTCTCCCTATCTCTAATTTTGGGTTTTGAAACAGGGTTTTATTTTACACTGTAGTCCAGGCTGGCTCCTGCATGCTTGACTATAGATACCAACCTCCACAGTCAACCATCTACTAAAACAGCAAGAACTCCTTCCAGCCGGGCGTGGTGGTGCACACCTTTGATCACAGCACTCCACTCAGGAGGCAGAGGTAGGAGGATCGCCATGAGTTCCAGGCCACCCTGAGACTACATAGTGAATTACAGGTCAGCCTGGGCAAGAGCAAGACCCTATCTCGAAAAACAAACAAACAAAAAACAACTTCCCACCAGACCCGCTGACCTTGAATTCACAGTGACCTCCTACTTCAGCCTTACAGGTGCTTTGATTAAAGGCATGAGCCACTGTGCCTGGCCCATATTTTTATTTGTTTTTGACTAAAGCTCCACTACATGGGTACATCAGTGTTTCAGCTGGTCCTCTTTGATGAACATGGAGTTTGCTTCTAAACTTCTGCTACTGTTCTGTCTGTGATGTTTAAGTGGATTCATAGAATCGATTTCTGCAAGAATGATTGTGAGTTCAAAGGATATGCATTTAAAGTGTTTAGATGGGGCCAGGGCTGGGGAGATATCTTGGTAGTTAAAGGTACTTGTTTGAAAAGCCTGCTGGCCTGGGTTTGATTACCCAGTACCCACAAAAAGCCGGAGGCACAAAATGGTACATGAATCTGGAGTTTACTTTACAGTGGCAAGAGGCCCTAGCATGCCCATACTCTCTTATTCTCACCCTCACATTCTCTCTCTCTCTCTCTCTCTCTCTCTCTCTCTCTCTCTCTCTCTCTCTGCTGGCAAATAAATTTTCTTAAAAAAATTTTTTTTGAGGTAGGGTCTTGCTCTAGCCCAGGCTGACCTGGAATTCGCTATGTAGTCTCAGGGTGGCCTCGAACTCACCGTGAGCCTCCTATCTCTGCCTCCTGAGTGCTGAGACTAAAGGCATACACCGCCACATCTGGCCTAAAATTATTTTTTAAAAATAAAAACAAAAAAATAAAAAGGGCTGGAGAGATGGCTTAGCGGTTAAGGCACTTGCCTCCAGTGCCTAAGGCCCCGGGTTCAATTCCCCAGGACCCACATAAGCCAGACCCACAAGGTGATGGCTCTCTCTCTCTCTCTCTCTCTCTCTCTCTCTCTCTCTCTCTTTCTCTCTCTCTCTTTCTCTCTCTGTATCTCTCTGCTAGAACATGAATAAATAATTTTAAAAAATAAAATAATAAAATAAAAACATGGCCAGGCCTAGTGGCACACGCCTTTAATCCCAGCACTCGGGAGGCAGAGGTAGGAGGATCACCATGAGTTCAAGGCCAGCCTGAGACTACATAGTGAATTTCAGGTCAGCCTGGACTAGAGCGAGACCCTACCTTGAAAAATAAATAAATAAATCCAAACAAACATGAAGTATCAATAGATAGTTTTCAGCTTGTACTCAAAGAAGTTTCACAATTGTTTATGGCTATCATTGTACTCAGTGCCAGTTCAATGAAGAGACCTCTCATTGAGACTAAATCCCTGAGACACAACTGAAGGGAAGAAGGGTTATTTCAGCAATAGTTTGGAAGAGCATGGCAAGCAAAGCACCTGTGGTGGCCAGTAAGCTAAGAGGGGAGAGAAGAAGGAGAGGAGGAGAGAGCCTGGGCACATGGCTTATCTTTCTAGGCCATGTCTCCTCCTCAGTTGACTTGCTTTCTACAACTAGCCCCCACCCCATTTCCATCATTTCCAGTACCGCCATTAGATGACAAATCCATCAGTGGATTAATCCTTTGATTAAGGCAGAGCCCTCAAAATCCAGTTTGTTCCCCAAAGCCCCAGCTCTGAACACTACTGCATTGAGCACCGAGACTTCAACACATGAGTCTCTTGGGTGGGGGATGGCACGTTGTATCAAAACCATAGCAGAAATATTACAGAGGAATCAGTTTTTGGCAACACTATTCACAATAGCACATCAGTGAAAATAACTTGAGAATCCCGCAGAGAATGACGGGACGAACAAGGGACCCACAGCCACAGCTGAATTTCTTTTCTTAAAAGGTGTGTATTTGTGTGTATGCATGTGTGTGTGGGAGTGCGTGCACATGCATGTGTGCATGAGAGTCTCTTGCTGATGCCTGTCTGGCTTTACATGGTTGGCTGGGGAATTTGCTGACAAGTGCCTTTAATTGCTGAGCCATCTCCCCAGCCTAAATGAGACATTTCTATTACGCCTCCTTCCAAGGTTTAGGGATCTTTGTGGAAGAGGGGCCCAAAGAATATCCAAGCCAAAGGTTGGGGAGGAGTGCTTTGGAATGCTGCTTTCTGGACCCTAAGAGGCTATTATATTTATGGTCTCACATCAGCTGTCATTGCCTGCATAAGACCTATACAATATTGGGTCCACTTCATTCCTTCATGGATGATGGAGGAGGGCAATCAGAAGGAAAAAATTCACCAAAACAGAAGAGGGACTAGTTGGAAAAAAGAGGAGGTTCCGTTGAAGGTCGTAAAAAGAAGGCAATGGGCAGACATTTGGGTGGTTGTTTTGGTTCCAAGTCAAGATCCAATAAACAACACTCATGGTTCTATAATGGCAAAAGTTATAAAGAGGCCGGGCATGGTGACACATACCTTTAATTCCAGCACTAGGGAGGTAGAGGTAGGAGAATGGCCATGAGTTCAAGGCCACCCTGAGCTAGAAGTGAGTCCAAAACCAAAACTTGACTATTAGGCAAACAGAATGGGTAGTAAAGTTTTGGTTTTGGAGTCACTTCTTTTTTATGGAGCGCCACCTGCTGGCTCTGGTGAAGCTACAGGTAATGGAAGTTCTGAAATCTTGTGTGTTGCTGATGAAGTTTGATTGTATTTACCATAAAGTCAAGGGCAAGAGAAACATTTCTGCAAGTAAAGGGAAAGAAGCAGGGGACTCCCACACTAAGCCCAGTTTGGTTTGTTGGGTTTTTTTTTTGGGGGGGGGAGGGCTTGTTTTCTAACCAAATTAAAATTCTCTGTATTTTTCCACTCCCATCATTGTGCTGAAGGTGCTGTTAGACTGAGAAGAGATCTCTTGGCACACTAGTGCCCTTTGCTTAAATGCATGGAAGGGGTAAGATTGGCATAAATCAGCCACACGATAAACCTCCAAACCAGGCACAGTTTTGGGGGAAAAGGATTTATTGAAGCTGTAGATCAGGGAAAGTTCCATAATGGTGAAAGAGGCTGGTCCCCTTTCACAGTTCCAAGCAGAGAGAGAAACCCATCACTAACACCATACGCACACCCACAAGACAGGCAGGGGGAAGAGAGAGATCTCCTTTTATATAATAGCCTTAGGGCGGGCTCTTGAAACCCTTTCCCAGACTTGTTGACTCCCTGAGTCTCTGGAATTTCCTTCCTGCACTGCCCTCCCAGGAAGGGATGTCTATTTCTAGCTCCTCTGAGCTTCCTTACAAACTGCCCCCACTGAAGACTGCCTTCCTATAAACAACCTCAGAGACCCACACAAGATTACTAAAAAGGTCAAGTTGACAACAAAATTTAACCATCACAAGTCCACCTCTTGTCAACTTGACATCAAACCATATAACAAGGAAAGACTTTATCAGTCACTGGTTGTGATGTTGGACTTGAACTACAGATGTTTGATGTTTGCCTAATGGTTGTTGAGTTTGCATTGGTCCAGTCTTTCCTCAGGCATCCTTTCCATTGTCTTAATGTAAAGCAGTTGGGCCATCTTTAGGATTGCTAATGTGTTGACAATAGCAGCTAAAGCCAGTCTCTGTACCAGTCAGTTAAACTTCAACTTTAAATCTTAAAATTCTCAGTTTCATATCATTAGCCAAGCACATCAGTTCATTACTTAAATTCAACCTTGATCACTCTGGGCTTGGACAGTAGAATGCATCTACCCCTTATTCCAGTAACACTGTTCCAGTAAAGTTCTCTACATTAAGCACCAGCTCTGTGAAATAAAGAGCTAAGAACCACAGAAGACCAGAGGCTGGGAGAACCACACAGGGATTAAGACCTACCCATTCAGAATTGCTAAGGAGGCTTTCTGGAGGAGCAGTATTTACGCTAAGGACAAGAAAAGGAGAAGCCCAATGCTCCTCTGCCTGACTCGTGATGCCAAGGTAGCACAAATAGGGCTGGTGTATTGTCACTTTTTGCATCTGACTTTATGTGGATGGTTGGGGAATTGAACCCAGGCTGGCAGGCTTCGCAAGCAAATATCTTTAACCACCAGTCCCCCAAACCAAATTTTAAGGTTCTTGTTTCACTTGGGTACATCCTCAAGTTACAGAGACTGGGCATATCTCTGCCAATTGCAGGCCTTTCAGTGTGTGTTAGAAGGGGCAGAGCTGTGACTTGTGATCTAAATGGCTGATAGCAGCCTGAGAGAGGCCAGCACTGGCCCAGAGCAGATGGTGTTGAAGTAATGCCTGGAAGGCGGGGTGGACACTGGGCTAACAGAATTCCTTAGAATGTATTAGATCCGGAGCACAAGGGGCTCATGGGTGTCAAGGCCAGTGGGCCTTGTGCCTGAATTCTCAGTGCCCTCTTTAATTGTGGGTCTGTCTCATAATTCTTCCTAGAATACACTGAGAGCACACGCAGATCAGGCTAAGAGCAGGCAGGGTAAGCTGGCTGGTAGCCCAGCCTCTGGGGCAGTTCAGTTTTCTAGTGCTGTGCCAGCACTGGCAGAGGGGACCCCTTCCCAGATGGCTTGAGATAGCAAGTGGGGGATGGGAGGGAATGAGGTGTGCTAAGGTCTTGTGAAAGGAGCCTGGTTTCCATGATCAACAGACTTTTTCAGATAGGGCCTCATTATGTAGTCAGTCTGGCCTTGAATTCACAACCCTTCTGCCTTTACTCCTGAGTGTTGGGATTAAAGGTATGCACCACTACTCCTGGCACCATGTCTGTCTGTGTGTCTATCTTATCTGTGGTATAGGTGTGAGTGTGTGGAGGTCAGAAGATCTCCCTCATTTCAGGTTTTGCCTTTAAAAAAGGCAGGGTCTCTTGTTCACCATTCCCTTCCTTAGCTGGTCTTTCAGCTTCCAGGAAATTCTCCTGTCTCTGCTGCCTTCTTTTTTTAAAATATTTTATTTATTTGTAAGTAGTAGATACAGAGAGTGAGAGTGAGTATGAGTGCACCAGAGCCTCTAGCCACTGAGAATGAACTCCAGATGCGTGCACTGCTTTGTGCATCTGGCTTAATTGAACCCAGGTCCTTAGACTCTGGAGACAACTGCCTTAACCACTAAGTCATCTCTCCAGCCCTCTGCCTCCCTTCTTGCTCTGGGCTTTCAAACTCAAGTACTCATACACATTTGTGCTGCAGGTGCTTTATCCATTGAGCAACCCCCCCCCCAGCCCTTTTTTATCAAGTTTATTTTAAAATTAAACCTCGATTCTTACTTTGTTTCATTTGAAGCAGGGCCTTTCTTTAGCCCAGGCTGACCTGGAACTCACCCTATAGCCCCAGGCTGGCCTTGAACTCATGGTGATCCTCCTAATTCAGCCACCATGCCCAGCTGAGCATCTTTAACAGATGCTGCTTGTGTGTTGTGCATGTGTGTGTATGTATGTTGGTGGCGGGGGGGGGGGCACATAGTGTGTACAGGTGCCAGAGGTTGATATCAGGTATCTTCCTCAATCACTCTCTGCTTTATTTACTGAGGTAGGGTTTCTCACTTGAACTAAGGGCTCATAGATTCTACCTGTCTAGCCAGCTAGCTTGCTTCTAGAATCTCCTGTCTCCACTTCCTGAGCTCTGGGGTTACAGGCTCATCTACCTGGCATTTATGTGGGTACTGGGATCTGAACTTCAGTCCTCATACTTGCACAACAAACCCATTCTCCACTGAGCTATAATCTCCTTAGCTCTTTTATTTTTAATATTTATGGGTAAAAAAATTAATATTTATTTGCAAGCAAAGAGATAGACGAAATGGGCACACCAGGGCCTTCAGCCAATGATGCACCACTTTCAGGCCAAGTTGTTGGGTTTTGCAAACAAGTGCCTTAACCACTGAGCCATCTCCAAAGCCCTATTTATGAAAAATTTTTAATAGGCAGAAAGAACACAAAGAACATAGCAAACACTGTCACCCTCTACAGTATGTTCTCTATAAGTCCCAATATCACCACGCCTCATTTCCTGTCCATGTGCTCTGAAGAAATCCTGACATGGGGGCTGAAGAGATGGTTTAGCTGTTAAGGCGTTTGCCTACAATGCAGAAGGATCCTATTTCGATTCCCTGGTGCCCATATAAAGCCAGATGCACAAGAGGGCGCATGCATCTGGAGTTCATTTGCAGCAGATGGAGGCCCTGATGTGCCCATTCTCTCTCTCTCTCTCTCTCTCTCTCTCTCTCTCTCTCTCTCTCTCTCTCTCTCCTCTCTCTCAAATAAATAAATATTAGAAAGAAAGAGAGAGAGAGAGGAAAGAAGAAAGAAATCCCGACATGGCTGTTTTGACAAGCCCAGCCTGGGGCTGGTAATGAATCAGCCAAGGGTCTTTGGACTTGGAATGATTGTGCCAAGCTTCATTTCATTTTCTAAAGAGCCACTGAGTAACACCTCTTTGTCTTGCTTTGCAGTGGGAAGTTAGTGTCTCCAAAGTGGAAGAATTTCAAGGGCCTGAAGCTCCAGTGGAGGGACAAGATCCGGCTCAACAATGCCATCTGGAGGGCATGGTACATGCAATGTAAGTGTGTGGCCAGCCTGGGAGAGAGGGGCTGCAAGGACCTGAGCTCCTTGAGTCCAAAAGTCTCTCTTGAGCAATCGTTGGGATGGGAAGCCAAGTTACACCCCAGGGACCAACACACCATCAATCAGACACAGCCAACAGAGAGCCCAGAGTCCAGAGGACAGGCATGTAGTATGTATACTGGGTGCTTGGACCCAAAGGAGGATTAGACTGGAAAGTGTAGCCAAGAGGTGACATTTGAAGAATCAGAGAGCAGTCCCACTTCTAGCAGGTGTAAGACCGAGATGCCTCCCTGCAGATCCTCTAGTCCCCAGCGACTTGAATGTGGGAGGGCCCAGGCCTGCTCCTTGGGGGCTCTGCTTCCTTGTTCATATACTGTTGGAGGTTTACTTGTGCCTGTGTCCTGGTTCCCAGGGGTAGAGGAACACTCTGTAAGGTCTTAGCTCCAGGGGAGGGTGAGAGGGGATCTTGTAGTGATGATGCTTCCCCTCTCTCAACCCAGACTTGGAGAAGCGCAAGAATCCCGTGTGTCACTTTGTCACTCCTCTAGACGGCTCTGTTGATGTGGACGAGCACCGGAGGCCAGAGGTACTCAAGTGGCAATGACTGATCTCATGGAGGGTGAGGGGTGCAGAGTGTGCTGGGAAAGGAAAACCACCCCTGTTGCCTAAGGAACAGCTTGCTGTGGGCTTAGTTCTTGAGGGGAGACTGCAGAGAAGAGGGAAGCCTGTGCATTGCCACCGGCTGACATGATCTTAAAGGAGAGGTGGCCTCCACACCCCAGCATCTAGAGCTTCTGTCATAGGAATTCATCTTCTGCTTTCACTTATATTGATTTTTTTCTTTCCTCCCCTCCCCTCCCCTTCCGGTTTTTCAAGGTAGGTTCTTGCTCTAACTCAGGCTGACCTGGAATTCACTATGTAGTCTCAGGGTGGCCTTGAACTCTCAGTGATCCTCCTGCCTCTGCCTCCTAAGTACTGGGATTAAAGTGTACACCACCACACCCAACCCCCAGAACCTTTTTAAACTTGAGCTTTCTGCATACATTGTTTTAACTTTGTCCAAGCATGTTTTACTATTTAAGGTGAAAGAGGAAAGAAGGTAGCTTAATAAAACAGTTTTCAGCCAGGTGTGGTAGTGCAAGCCTTTAGACCCAGCACTCCAGAGGCAGAGCAAGACCCTACCTGGGGAAAAAACAAAACAAAACAAAAACTTTAAGTATAATCTGACACTGGACAATATAAAAGAATATCAGTTTGGGTTGGTGGTAATTAATTTTTAGTTTTGTGTTTGTTTTATTTTGTTTTTTTGAAATGGAGTCTCTTACTGTCTGGCCCAGAACTCACACATCTAGCCTCAAACTTGTTGTTGACCCCCTGATCCTTCTACCTCTCCTCCTTGAGTGCTGGGATTACAGACATGCACCACTATACCCAGTGGTAATTAAAAATAAACAGCCAAGCATGGTGGCACACAAAGCAGAGGTAGGAGGATTGCTGTGAGTTTGAGGCCATCTGGGACTACATAGTGAATTTCAGGTCAGCCTGGGCTAGAGTGAAACACTACCTCAAAAAAAAAAAAAAAGCAAAAAAATAAGTAATTTTTAGAAAGATCCTTCACTGTTTCAGAATTACAATGAAGTGTGTTTACAGGAGACATGCGACTTACGGTCTGAAGGTGGGGTGGGCTGTCAGGCAAGGTGGGTTTTGTGTCAAGAGGGTCTCCAAGGCTACTGGAAAGGCATTGATCTTGGTATAAAGGAAGGATGAATTCAATGTCATTGTTCATGTTCACTCTTGAGAGGATGACAGATACTACTAGAAAAGAACATTTGTGAGCTGCCCGTGAGTTTCCTTAGCATCCTCATGTGAGGAGAGAGCAGCTCTCTGCCTTTTCTCTTGTCTGAGACTGCTCTTACCCCATTCCAAGTGCAGAGCAACCCTTGAATGTCCCAGGTCTTGAAATGAAGACACAGTTTTTAGCCAGAGTTCAATTTGTAGCCCAGAAGAGAAGGGAAATGCTCTGTGAGTGAAGTTGTAGCCCAGAAGCATGTTGAGTCATTCTGAGCAGGGGATCACCTGAGAGCACTTCAACTGTTGGATACTGTGTTCATGAGTTTAAGCTTGCTTTATTTATCTGTAAGGAGAGCGAGAACACATGCAGACCTGGATGCACCAGGGCTTCTTGCCCCTGCAAGTGAACTCCAGATGTATATGCTCTGTGTGTCTGGCTTTATATGGGTCCTGGGGAATTGAACCCTGGCTAACAGGCTTTGAAAGCAAGTGCTTTCAACCACTGAGCCATCTCACCAGCCCAAGTGTTTTTTGTAGTTGTTTGAAGTGGGGTTTCTAGCCTAGGCTGACCTGGAACTCACTCTGTACCCCAGGTTGGCCTCAAACTCATGGGGATCCTCCTACCTTAGCCTCTCAAGTGCTGGGATGAGAAGTTTGTACCATCATGCCAGGCTGAGCTGAGTTTTAATGATAGTCTGGCTTCTTGGTTGTAGGCCATCACCACTGAGGGCAAGTACTGGAAAAGTCGAATTGAGATCGTGATCCGGGAGTATCACAAGTGGAGAACCTACTTCAAGAAAAGGGTATCGGTGTGGGCTCCCAAAAGAACATGTTTGGAAGCTCCTGTAGAGGAGGGAAAGGGCAGAGCCTTTATTCAGAATGTGGCCTGAGGTCCTGGGCTCCACAGCTGTGCACAAGGTGTTTCCTCCTTTGTGCCCACATCCTGGGTGGTGAACAGGACCCTCATTCTTAACCTTCTTTCTGGAGAGCAAAGGTCTTGGTATAGGATGTGAAGTTGGGGCCTTGACCCTCCCAAGGCCCCTGGTGACTACCTCATTCTGCTCTCTTCCTCCACAGCTACAACAGCACAAGGATGAAGACCTTTCCAGCCTGGCCCAGGTGAGTGCTTGAAAGGTGTACAACCCAGGGAGTCCTGCAGTGCAGGGCCAAACAGTGGACCAGCTTCTTCTCACACAGAGGTCCCGTAGCAGGCCAGGAACCAGGCGCACTCTGCTAGGGAAGCTGAAGGGAGTGAATGCCTCTATGCTCTCTCCTCATGTTCCTGGAGTAGCCCTGGAAGGCGTGCTGGGACCAGGAGTTCTGATGTCCCCTGCTGCCCTTTGAGTCTAATCTGTTGGTAACAGGATGATGACATGCTGTATTGGCACAAACATGGGGAGGGCTGGAAGACTCCAGTCCCCATGGAGGAGGACCCTCTGCTGGACACAGACATGCTGATGTCGGAATTCAGTGACACTCTCTTCTCCACACTTTCTTCACACCAGCCAGTGGCCTGGCCCAACCCACGGGAAATAGGTAACTGTGGTCTCTGTTCTTGTATAGCTGACTTCCTTCACTGGAAGGCCGGGTTCACTTTAGAGCACCTCTGAGCTCATCTAGACTCAGCAGGGGGTGAGGAGAAGGACTGGGCATGGAACCTCTTGGGATGGCTGTCTCTCTTGGTCCAACTGTGAGGAAGTAGCAGTGGGGCTCTGGCATGAACTCCTTTCCTATTGCTGATAGTCTCTTTTCAGTGTGGAATACCTGCCAGTACCTAGGCCGAGGCTCAGCCCAAGTCTCTGCAAGCTCCTGGGCATGACTACCCACCGGGAGGCCTTCCTTCTTCCAGTTCTTCAGGGAAGAACCTGTAGATGAAAACCAGAGCAAGGGCAGGAGGTTGTATGCAGGGGTGTAGGATGAAGGGATAGTGGAAGGTTGGAGTACGCTCAGCTGTTCACAGCTTCCTGGGGTGTCCCTTCCCTGCTATTAAACTTATCTGCCTTGTGAAAATTTCCTTTCTTTCCTGCCTTCTGATAGTAAAGAATGGCCACAAATCCCCAAGAATATAGAAATCCCAGCCACTGGCCTATAGTTTTTGGAAGAATATAGAATGAGCAAGGCTAGGAAGATTTGTTCCAGAGCTCTTTGTATGTTCCTGCAGCCTAGTCTGAGGAGATGAGAACATCCCTTCTCCCTTCTAATTCCTGCAGCACACCTGGGAAATGCAGACATGATCCAGCCAGGACTGATTCCTTTGCAACCCAATTTGGACTTCATGGACACCTTTGAGCCTTTCCAGGGTGAGGATGGGTGGAGCAACCATGGTGCTCGGATCTCCCTTGTCTAGCCAGGACTAGACAGGTGTTGAGCTTTTGTGGTTCAGCTAGGATGGCATAGGGAAGGACTTGGATGGGGTTTTGTGGGTGTTTTTTTTTTTTTTTTTTTTTTTAAGTTAGGGTCATATTCTAGCCCAGGCTGACCTAGAATCATTTTGTAGTCCAAGACTGTCCTCAAACTCACAACAATCTTCCTACCTCTGCCTTCTGATTGCAGATTTTTTTTTTGTTTGTTGGTAAGTTAAACAGAATTTGTTTTAGGAAAGAAAGTAAAACAAGCTCCCAAATTGGGAATGTTTTTAAAATTTTATTTATTTTGGGCATGCGTGCATGGGTGGGTTTGTCAGGGTCTCTTGCCATTGCTTATGAATGCCCATCCATCTACATGGGTGGCTGGGGAATTGAGCCCCACATTGCAAGTAAGTCAACTTCCTAGCTTTAAAAAATTATATGTGTGTGTGTGGATGCTCCAGGGTCTCTTGACATTGCAAATGAATTCCAGATGCATGTGCCACTTTGTGTCCTGCTTTATGTGGGGCTGGGGACTTAAGCCTGCACTGAAGCCAGGTGTGGTGGCACATACTTTTAATTCCAGAAAGAGGAGGATTGCCGTGAGTTCAAGCCCAGCCTGGGAATACAGAGTTCCAGGTCTGCCTGGGCTAGAGTGAGACCCTACCTCGAAAAATAAAATAAACCTGTGCTGGGAGACATTTCAAGCAAATGCCTTTAACTACTGAGCCATCTCACAACCCACACCTATTTATTTATTATTTATTTATTTTTGTAGTAACTGCAAGGCCTGGGGAAATTTTCTGGAACATTGGAAGTTACCATTTTGAGAATGCTTTCTTCCTGAGGAGTTCCCTGTCTAGACAGCAGAGGGTGCTGTGACACAGCTCTTTCCCAGAAAGTCAGTTCCTTGAGCTCTGCAGTAGTCAGAGCACTGCAGCACCTGGCCCTCTGATCCAGTTCCAGTTAGTTAGTTAGTTAGTTAGTTAGTTAGTTAGTTAGTTAGTTAGTTAGTTAGTTAGTTAGTTAGTTAGTTAGTTAGTTAGTTAGTTAGTTAGTTAGTTAGTTAGTTAGTTAGTTAGTTAGTTAGTTAGTTAGTTAGTTAGTTAGTTAGTTAGTTAGTTAGTTAGTTAGTT